>CM019174.2:4185734-4240029 GCA_009739505.2 Apolygus lucorum | reverse complement strand
GATAAGAAAGTATAAGCAAATAATTAAACCAAATTTCTTTTTACCTGAAGACGGAAATACAGGTAGCGATCATTATCCAAGAGTTCTGGGTAGAGTTCATTGACGAGCCGAATAGCTTCCTGTGTGTGACCAGCCTGAATGGCTTCGCGAATCCGAATTCGATTGTCCATCTGATTCAAGTCAAGTTGAGGCACCACACCGCTCTCTTCTTGAAACTTTTCTGCCGCCTCCTTGAATCCTTCTGGAAATGCAGATTCAACTGTCCAGTTCACGTGAAATTGGAATGCACACATTGCAGCACGAGTAAATGAGCGAACTTTCAAATAATAACGCTAATTGGTTTCATAGAGCTGCCTAAATATGAAAAAATTTGATTAAATGAAAAATGTGTACAAAGATATTTCGTGGTATTAATATGTATATTAAGTTGTGAAAATTGAATTAAAATTTTTCTAAAAATTAAATTAAACCCTCTATTTATTTCATTATAAATTAAAAATAGGAAATCAAAAAATAATACGCGCAGTATCAAGTACCTAGTTCTATTTTGAAATAATATTGATATTGGTAGGTACTAGGCGGTCGTTATTGGAGTGTTTCTGTACTTCTCGAACAAAAACGAGAAGTACAAAACCTTTCCACCGAAGTACCTTATTTTACCCATAGTTCTCTCTTCCCGTGGAATGCTTGTCAAAATTTTTTTCATCATAATTCGGATGAGAAATGTAGAAGTTATGGTCGTCTCAAGAAATTCACGTTTGCGCATGCGCAGCGGCTATCAGTCCGGGGGAAATTATTTTCGTAGGGGACCATCCACACGCCAATTAGAACAATCCTACAAAATTTCATCAAATTCGAATGAAAAATGTAGGTGTTATAGCTGTTATAAGGATTTAACGTTTTCGGATGCGCAGAGGTTACTGTCAATTTGGGGGCCGTGGTTTTAGAAGGGGGCCATCTACACCCCAATCCGCATGAACCCTGAAAATTTCATCGAAATCGGATGGAAAGAGACGTATCTCGCGATTCCCCCCATCCACCAAACTACAACCCCATTGCGGTTTTCTGCACAATGTGCCATGTAGCTCCAAACGCGGTTTTGTAGATGCAGAGAACCGCAAACTGGAGCCGCATAATAGAGAGTTCCTAGGAGATACCACCGTTGAGATACCACACTTTATCGCCTCCTGCGCATGCGCAGTAGATACCACCGATCAGATACCACTGGTGGTAGGAGATGCCACAGATTTATCTGTGGGAAAGATACCACTCCTTATCTCAATAGGGATGAATCGTATCTTTTGGTGGTATCGTGAAGTACCCTTCCAAGATTATAACACTATTGTAACCAGAGGAAACATTTTTCTTTTGTGAGTTGGAGACTAGGTACTTATCAAAATCTACTGGATGTTTAATTGGTCCTCCACACTGAAATTAAGTTAAGTTGACTGAAAGTTAAGTTGGATTTATGTAAGTTGTATACATTACTATTTCAGTGACGAAAGTTTGTAAATACAAATCCTTGATACATTTTTAGACGTGGATTAACGAGGACGATGAAGTTCTTTTACTGTTTGCTCTGAGTCAATGCACATTGTAAACTCGTTAGTTGTGTTAATTTAACATCAAGTAAAATGTTTTATATTTATTCAGCGTTCTTCACTAACCACCAGTTTTCTCCTACATTGTGGGTCTGGGGGATAAACCCACCTTTCCGCTAAATCCACCTAGCACTTTTCCAGTTTTTAACTGTAACATCTAAAATGTGATGATTTCAATATTTTATGCCCAGTATCTATTCAATTTTTTTGTATCTATTTATTTATCTAGTAAATCTATCTATTATCTATTTATTAAATTTGCTACTGGTTTAGACCAACTGGAACCTTACAGTTTAATTACGGAAATACGGCAATTCAAAAATAGGTAATTTTTCCTTAAAGTGCAAATTTAGAGTCGCGTTTATTGAAAGTCGTGTTTTTAGAGTTCGACTAGCTAAACTACTAATTTCAACAAAAAAATAAGGAGAGGAATTTGGAGGCAATCTCAGCTACAATTTGGAACTTTAATCATACCCGTAGCCATAGTTTTCCCAAACATAAAAACAGATCTTACTGAAGAAAATACTAGTCTGCAACACGTTGGGACATTTTCATGTCAACCACTACATACAATATACAAAAAATTCTTAGAAATGCTCATCATTGCGATTAAAAACGAATATCTGTCAAAGGCTCAGGTAAGAAAGCTGCATCTTTGGCGTAGAAATGAAAAAGAAAGCAAATATATTTCAGGTAATATCTTGAGTAGTCTTCTAACTAATATTATAGAGGTGCATATAGGTATACTTTCATACGACTAACTTTCATAAAAAGAGTAACAGCTCTCAAAAACTAATAACAGATCTTCTGTTGTCAAAAGGCCACTGGAGTGTAGTCAGAAAAATTTTCCACTTGAGACATTCTAGAGAAATAACCACTCTAGACACAGCAGATACCACAATTCGTATCTTTAAGGTCGCTATCTCCTAGGAACTCTCTAATGTGTCGTTACACTTATAATTCTCTGATAAGAAGGTCCGCCATGAAATGTTCTTTGCGTCAATGAAAAAAACCTCCGTGGAAAGGTAAGTCGAAGGATAACACTCTGAGGAAAGGTTAGCATCGGTGCTTACTCGCTCTAGCTGCTTATACTTTTCCATGAAAAGAGGTATGAGAAGAACGAAATATTGAGTAAATGGGAGAATGGAAACACTACATAGATTGTTAGACCACTCATTGCCTTACCTGTAACGAGGTAATTCATGATCAATTTGTTCATATCAGACCGCTGGACGTGCATGGACTCGAGGCGGTTCTGCCATTGCTCCCTGCTGTACTCTGGTGGCTTGTCTGAGAAGCTCATCCTGCGGAGCTCGAGGTTGCAGAAGAAATGTACCAAATGGATGGCGTCAATTGTAGAATAAGAGTCAACGGTACAAACGAACTATCCAAATTATACTTCAGAAAATACTGGATTCCTCTGCAAATAAATTCAAATCTTTCTTGAGACTGATCTTAAGGAGCAATGTAAGAACAAGATATGCAGAAATAACTAAATTGCTATTTATTCCAGGGTTTTTCGTGTCGTGAAAACCGAGTAATAAACAAATTGATGGAGAAATTGAACAGATTCGAGTTCCTAAATGGTCGGAGAAATAAAGAGTCGGTATGTGGGCTCCATTTGGGGTCTAGTTGTGCCCCGAAGATTTTGGTTGATGTCAGTCACTTCTAGGAGTTGACATTTTAAAAACGCCCTAGCTCAAAATTTTTCGATATAAAGGTATTGTTTTTCTTCTAATTTAAGATAGTATTGAATTTTAAGAATTTTTTGAGACCACCCGGAGCTCTGTAGGACAAACCGTTCGCTCCCTATAAGAACTTGAGGGTTGGACTTAGGATAAATCAGAAACACGCGTGGGAATCGCAAAAGAGGTCTAATCTTGGTTCAAATTTTAGGTAACCAAATAATGCGATCGATATTTTCCTTCAAGTTGTACTCTGTTTTGAGTCCTTAGCAACCAGCAATCAAATTTCTTCATGAAGGCATTCACTACTCTTGGTTGTGAAGCGTTTATTTCTTCCAAGTAAACTTGATTGTGATCTAATCTCTACTCCTAGAACAACTATACTGACCAATTGTTCAGGTACAACCATGTTTTACTGGAAGGTACTTTCTTTCAAAATAAAGTTGTAAACCCAGGGTCCCACCCCTGAGGATTACCGTTGAGCTCGCCACATTTAAACGTGCGCAGGCTAGGACCGCAAGTTCCCCACCAAAAGCGCCACCAGTGTCATCAGGGTTGCCAGGACCGAGCTCACACCAGCCAACACCAGTAGCACCACCAGCAGGTCCCCCACTCCAGGCGCATGCGCAGAAGCGCCGTTCTGCCCTCCCCAAAACCAAAGGACCCCCTTGAGCCATCCTAAAGCCACCATTCCTTGACTGGCACTTGTCCGTGGCGAGAGTACAAGCTGACTGAAAATTGCAGCCCCCCCCCCCTGACCGTTCGAGCATCCCATCCTGGTCTCACCCTGACTACCCGACTTCTTCACTTCGACGACGACTGCGACAGCACCCGCCTCAACGAACTTTTCACTGGTAGGATTTATCCACATTATTCTGTATATAGACCAAGTGACTGATCAGGTTAATAGTGATTTTTCTCCTCAGAGTTGCGATACTGGCGCTTAGAATACCAGCAAATAGACAGAGACTTAGAATGGCCCTTTCCTAATTTCCCCCTTGTAATTATTAATTGTAACACTTTTATTATTTTTCTTTGTAAAACTTAAATTTTTGTCAACACGTGGTGTCCACCATAAGTGTCCACCACCTAGACCACCAATTGTCTACCAAGTAGTTTCTTTTGATATAGAGTAGGTAGGTAAGAGGATAAGTGTAGGTAGGTAAGAGGATAAGGATTGGAGTGTGTGAAACATATTTTATTTTACCGGATTTGACAATACAATACTCATACGGAAGTACTTCTATCTTTCTATGACTTATCTCCCACTGACCAGGTATACTTCACTAGTAAATTCAAGTTTAGGTCATTTAACCGTAAATTCACTTGCTTTGCTTAAACAACTCAACGTAACTTCACTTGACATTAATAGAGTTCCTAAACTGCATCTTACTTAATGGCGAACATTACAGGCATCGCCGTTATGAATCTGTCTAGGGCGAGTCAAATCAGATGCAAACCCTAGATGAAAACGTTGGCGAAAATAACGGCGATGTTGAACAATTTTACGGCAATGACAAAAGTGACGCAAAAGTTAAAGGGACAGGAATTTCTGGCTTCGCCGTTAGATCCTCAGTTCTCTATTGTTGACTGCCTTCGTTTTTCAAGTTCGTTGTTCGCTATTTCAAGTACATCTTGTCAAAGTGTTTGTTCAAAAAATAATTCAAGTATTTTTTTTACCAGTACCTAAAAGTATATTACAAATCACAATGGTTACTTTTTTTTTTGTTTTGTTTGTTTTTGTTCAAGTTTTTGATTATGGGAGTCACAAAAAATGCAAAATCGCCCTCGGATTGATAGTAATCTGCTAGATTGATAATCTACTAAGCATCGAACCATCTATACTTCCGTGTGATGGATACGAGGAAGCTATGAACCACACCCACTTGGCCAGCAGTCCAATCACAGATTCTGTAGTTTCCTAAGCTCGCTGCTGCCAAACTAAAACGATTCCGTGGTCAGTTGTTCTTACTGCCTGTGACAAGTGTGATTACAGAGCCTCTCAGCTAGGGCATTTGAAGAAACTTTGTGGGGACGTTTTTCATTCCTTGAGGAACACATCAGTATAAATTTCAAATCGAAAGGCCAATCTGCCATAAACCTACAGCAGCATTCCGTAGGTCGTGTTTACTTCACGCACTCACAGGGGTGCACGATGATGATGACAATTTGAAGACGTGAGGTGAGGTGAGGCTTTGTTTTGAAATTGATGTTGGTGGTTGCAAAACTGTTACCGGCATGTCAGGTTCACTCTGCTCTAACGGCAGCCCGTTAGTCACATGGACGTTAGCAGGATGGCCGTAAGTTAGCGGCCAGAACGTTCGCCGTTATTTGCTCGGACGTTATTTGATCGCCGTTATTTTCTGCGCATGCGCAGAAGGTGATCTACGGTCGCCGTTAGCTTTGCCGTTATGCCAAAATCATCTTTAGGAACTCTCTATTAACTTCACTTTATTCAACTTAACTTCAACTAGTCTACAGACTAGTTCCTACTTTCTAAGTAGGTGGTGGCAGCTCTACACTCACAGGGAATGTCAGACAGCTAATGTAAGTCGTATCCGCATTATAGTATTATTTGAAGTTTCTTTATTAGATTCTTCTGCTCCCTTCCGAGGGTTCCCTACAGAAAAAGGGGTTACAAAGTTTACAGTGATTGTTGGGTGATGATATGCTACGTACTGATAATGGAAAAGCAGAGTTCTTTTGCAGCCGGGTAATCTATTTTAAAAAAATAAAATAAACCGTTGTGTAATAATTTGCAGCGTTTTTTTTTTTCTTAGGGCTTACTGCTATGGAAGAAAACCATGGTGTGAGGAACATCCAAAAAATTTAGAGAATTTAAGGAAGATGGGAATTTGAAATGTAGCTGCAGTCTGTATGGGGGCCGACGTATCCGGCTTCCTAACCAATCTAATTCCATTCATGGAATGAGTATTAGGAAGAGTCAGTTCATAGTGGAATCTGTGCCGCTTACTACAGTAGTGTTAGCTCTGGAAGCATGAATGAAACTGTCAGCTTAAATGTACTCGAACACAGGAGTGTGCAAACTGGGGGAGGGAAGAACGCAGACGCGTAAGACCAAAAGAAGCAATTTCACTCACTCTTTTTGGTTTATTATTTTCAATAATGAACCTTTGGAATCGACCAAGAAAAAAAAAATTCTAACACCCCCTCAAAATTTGATGGTTTACGTTTCAAGGTACGTAGAATCCAAAAATCGAATAAAAATTTGGCCGTCCGTCCGCCGTACGCGGCACTTTTGCCACTTAGCATTGACCGATTTTGATGAAATTTGGTATGTAGGCTCCATTTGGGGTCTAGTTGTGCCCCGAAGCTTTTGGTTGATGTAGGTCACTCCTAAGGGTTCCAAAATCAATTTTGAAATTTTGAAAACGCCCTAACTCAAAAAATTTCGATATAAAGGTATTGTTTTTCCTTCAATTTAAGATTCTATAGAATTTTTTGAGACCACGCGGAGCTCTGTAGGACAAACCGTTCGCTCCCTACGAAAATTTAAGGGTTTATATTGAAATATATATAAATCAAAACAGGAGTGTGAATCGCAAGAGAGGCCTAATCTCCGTTCAAATTAGAGCTGACCGAAATGCGATCGATGATTGGTGATTTTGATTTTTTTTTTGTTTTTTTTTATTTTTTTTTTTTTTCTTTTTCTCTTCATATTGGATGGTTGGTGATTTTGTAGACGAGTGATCAATATAAAAATAATAAACCGTTGTGTAATAATTTGCAGCGTTTTTACAATACGATTCTACCTAGGTATTAGTTTATCAATCATTATTAGTCTTCATCTTTTCTTATTGCTGCTTATCAGATAATTTTTTTCGAAAGTCGTTGCCCGCGTTAATTTGAAATTTCGGTCACAAGGTCCCCTACAACCCTACCTGTTGACGTCTGATATTAGAGAGTTCCTAGTAGGGTCGATCCGGCGCACCGGAACCGGATCGTCCGCCATGTTTTCAATATGGCGCGCCGGATTGCCTCCTAGTGACGTATTCGACCGTAACAATACGGCGCCGTATTGGATATGGCGTGTTCTTATCACAATTCGGCGCCAGATTGAGAGCATGGAAGAAGTATATTCTCCCATGTTGAGAGAGTGTGTGTAATACGTCACGCCGTATCAAAAACCACTAGGAACTCTCTACTATTTGCTGAGATACTTCCTTCACTCTTCGCCAGAGCACAGCAGTGTGAATTCAGTTAGTTTTGCGTCGTTTAGCAGGAGGAATCCCTGAAGCTATTTTTGACAGAGGCTTCAGTTGTTTAGGCATTTTCTTCTAATATTTCTTCCATTTTCTTCTGGTAATTTTTTTCCCCTTGAGTATTCCTGATGGTAAACATTACCTACTCTAGGGCCCTAAAATAGGATTTGACTTGAAATTCAAGAATCTAAAATTGAGGCAAATTTCCCATTCCCGAAAGACCTCCTCCCATTCGAGCTTTTCATCTTCCACTAACCATCATTGTCTGACTCCATGCACAGGAAATGTGATACTGAACAAGTTGAGACAGCCAATTGCGCGTTTTGTGACGTAGTTAATTAAACGCATAGAAAAGATATGAAACTCCTCACCTTGGGAATCAAGTGGTTTTTAATGAAATGGAAATGGTAAGATGCCACTTCACACTTTTGTAATAGCTTCGTGGTACGAAAGGGCAACATTACAAGGAAAGAACGATCTCGGTACGTGGAGTGTCAACTAAGTTAGAAGTTTCTTTTCGTTATCGGTTGACATCGATGGTCATTTCCCTGCATCGCAGATATTTAGAAACGATTTAACCTGCGACTAAGCTCGTTCTTTGCCTGTTTCTATATCCCATTGAGAGGTAAATACTCTTCATTCTGAATCGAACGGCGAGTCAGAATATGGTGAAAGATATTGATGGTTTTTTCCCTGAACCCTTCATTTGTCAAACAAATTCATTGAGCAACAAAGACAACCTGATAACAAAGACTTGTTTAAAACAAATCTTGAGACATCTACTGATTCCACTAAAAGCAAACGATTCAATCAGAACTTCATTAATGAAATTACGACTATGAATACACAATTTTCCCAAGTTACATAATTGAGCGTACCTACCAGAATCCAACCACGATGAAACGCGTGAAATCACAAGAAATCAACGAAAACGACCACAACTTTCGCCTCGAAACTCGGATTGATTTGCTATTGCATAGCATAGACAACTGATCACAGAATAACGGAGTAACAGAGACAACCGAAACTTCTGAAACCACAGCTCAATGTTGAGAATGTTTTGACCCGCTCCCAGTGGCCAGTCCGTAAACTAGAGTACGAGTCGAGGATTTCAACCTTGTTTTGTTTACCGGGATCGAAATCACAATAAATTTTAACCATCTGAGATTTTTTTCAATATATTTTAATTTACAGTCGTAAAAAATGTATTTTGAATGTCATATTCTTAGGGTTAGGCACAAATCAAAACTGTAAATCAGGCCTCCTTTGTCGTTATGATCAATGTCATCAAAAGAACGTCGTTTTTCTAATTACTCTATAAACAATTTATAGAATAGAATTATTTAGAGTAGAATAATTTATAAATAATTACTAATTACTCTATAAATAATTTATAGAGTAGAATTATTTAGAGTAGAATAATTTATCGTCGTTTTTCTAATTACTCTATAAATAATTTATAGAGTAGAATTATTTAGAATTATTTAGAGTAGAATAATTTATAGAGTAGAATTTATTTAGTAGAATTATTCTACTAATTTAAATTCACTAAAATCTTACATCTGCAGCAAAACGGCAATATTTTTGGCATGAAGATGAAATATTTCAACAAAATTGAAAAAAGGAAGGGAGAAATATATTCCCTGTCTACTATCCTGAATTTGTACAAAGACTTGGTGATGTTGCAGGATGCAGCTTCATAATTAAATTGTAAAAGTTTGAGTTAGGTACCAAAGTTTTTTAATAATAATTTTACGACGTCAATTAGAATTATTATTATAAAACTTCGGTAAAACTATAGTTGGTAAATCTATAAACCTATAGTGGGTATAAAATCAATTGTAAAAATACTTTTTTTTAAATTTTTTTGAATTGCATTTTATTTTATAGTTGTATCCCAGTATCTGCATAATCAGATGGAATGAATTTAAAACATTGGAAACAGTTTTGATATTTACAATCCTTTTTTTTTTTTTTTAAAGAAAAGTTCCTTTTGTGCAGCATGATTAAACTATCAAATTTCCAAAGAAGTTAAATTTTAGACATTTTGAACTTTTAGAATTATTTTCACTTTTGGTTGGTTATTTTTATATGTACCTTTATATAGGGTGTTTGAAAATTAGAAGGCAGTAATTTATTTCGAATTTTCGTTCCAAAAAAGAAATTCGAACGGTAAATCCCCATAATTTTTCACGAAGCATTCAAGTAGGTGTCAACTTAGTTTTTTATTTTATTTTATTTTTTTTTTTTTTTTAGAAGAACACCCGGTTTTATTGCAAATTTTGATTCTACGCAAAATTTAATGCATGTTTGACTCCTCACTTTTTGGCTGCGCATTACAAAACGTAGACCTCGCTGGACTTCACAGTGTGGTGCATGTAATTTCATAGTTTCTCAATGCGGATACATACGGTGTTACCCGATCCGTGTTCTGACTTGATTTTGCATTATGGCCAAAAATACAGACATTAGTTGGTAGACAACGGTATACTCAGAGAAACAATACAATGATTAGAAAAAAAGAACAATCTGTGTATACCTACCTACCTGATAAATGAAAAATAAATAGTACATGAACAGCAGATCGCTTATTAGGATGGGAAAGAGAGGGAAAATGACCCAAATTGCACTATGCGACACCTGGTGGATTAGTTCTTGTCGGTAGATGCGTCTGTGCCAAGTTTATCCGGCAGTTGGACACTGTAAAGTATCCATGCTACTAAGCATCCATGCAATCAGATGTTCATTGCCAACCTTGTAAACAAGAATGTCCGAATTAATTTGTTTAGTTGATACTTCTATGGGTTAAGTTTTCACATATAACTCCATTCATATCTTCAAATTGCTTCATTATTGGTTCTTGCAGTTCAATTTCTTACAGAATCGACCACGAGAGTCGAGAATCAACCGCATGATAGCAACCGGATGTTTACGTGTTCGGCATGGATCATGGAAGAAGATGCACCTATCTTCTTCCATGGCATGGATAGTATAAATCATCATCCATGTGTTCGGGCTGGGAGGGTGTGCGTCGATGGACCCCGCGCCAATGTACCTATGTAATGGTACGATTTGGTTTTGTATTTTAAACTTTGAATTTGATTTACAATCAATTATCAATCTAGTGGCTTTGTTGAGAATCAATCCCACCGCTGCCACCAATTGTAATGGTAGGAAATTTGGTTTAGTTTATTTTACTTTTTGATTGGTTTTTATTAATTTATGAATTGAGTTTAAATTCTAGTTTTGCAGAATTAGGATTGAATCACAGAAGAATTCTGTGGAAAGTGAAATAGGAAACTTATTATTAAAACAAAGATTCTTGGTAGAGCGTTAGGCAAGTGCACTGGAATGATTCTAATACAAGGATTATTATGAGAAATTTACGTTTATATTAAAATATTATGTTCCTATGGACAAAGTATACTTTCTTTACTCAATCCTAGTCCCGTTAGGTTATTTGCTTTAAGCTGTGTGTTCCTAGGGATTTCTCTCAGGTAGAAGGGTGCAATGAACTGAGGGTTCTTGAGGTTATTACTCCTACCTAATTGTTGAAATTCCTGAGAGGTTGCTGCCACCACCCTGGGTCGTATTCGGACACAGGGAATTACCAAACCTTTTTACCTGCAATATACCTGAATGAGTGAAAAGAGGGTGAACTGCTGAAATAAGTAACGACAGGTTAACACGTAGGGTTTTTATTCAGAAAAATAGCAATATTAAACCGTGAAGCGGAATTGGTTTCAAACTGCTCTGAAGGAGCTGACTTTCATTGAATATCAAGAATTATGCTTCAAATACTTCAACACTGTTACGCACGTTATTTAAGTAAATGTATGAACAAAATATAGGTATACGTTGTATGACGATATTACTTAGGTCTATTTATGACTTAGACTTTGACTGAATTTTACAATAACAAATTGACTTAAGATTAACTTGACTTCTACTATCCTTCGACTTTACTTCTATATTACGACTTGGTTACGATTTCAACTTTACTTTACAGGACGTTATGTTAAGGGGGAGTATTTGCCAGATTTTTGAGAAAGTAAGCGCTTACTGGGATTTTGAGGGAATGGGCTCACCCTTTAGCCGAGCTTGGATCGTTTGTAGATCTCCGTAGCAGGTAAGTTGTCCAGGGCCTCGTCCGAATAAGGCTTGTAGAAAGGGGGTGCCTGGAATCGGGGCAGTTCTGCCTCGGTTCGGAGTTCGATCTTGACACTGGGTCGATCTGGGCGGCGAAACGGAGAAGGCGGCGGTGTTGTGGAGTTTTGGGCCTTGGCTAAACAAAACTGCACGAACACTGACTGGCGGGTAGACACTTTATACTTTTATGTGAAATGTTCGCACTGGATCACCACGGTAAATTCTCAGTTCATAAAGGTCTCGTTACAAGGAGAGGGGATGAGTCGTGAGCTGGGTTCCAACACAATGGAGACGCGTGACTGTAGACTGAAGTCGGCGGGAGGGGGCAGGCCCTTATAACCCCTCGGCCATCTTGGAAATTGGCGATGGGGAGGGTTCCGACGGTGGCGCGCTCGGTGTTGGTGATCTCATGGCGGACATCGATGTTCGGTTATACGGTTGCTCGGGGTGATTTGTATGGAAGTAGGCAGTTGACATGGAAGTAGGTTTGCTGACAGGGAACTAAATGGTGATTTATGGAGTTGAGAGATGGGGTTGCTAAACTGGCTCATTACACCCCCCTCTTCTCCCAAGGCCGATGCCCTCATCGGCTACTTGCCCTTGGTGACGGATGGAATCGGCAATGTGGTGTCTGGCGAAACCTTGAGCAATGCTGTTTCGTATCTCCAACGTCGACAACCTGAGCATTTGGGTGGACGTGCTTCGGCATGTTCTTCTCGAAGGCAAGGTTGTGGGAACGAAGGGTGTTCTGACGGATATTTCTGGCAGGCCGCGACAAGCCGGTTCCAAAAACTCTTGCAGCTGGAGCAACGGAATTTGATCAGTTCTTTCGGGATCTTGTCGCAGACGGGGCATGGCGCGGCATTGTTCATGGTGGTATTTTCTGGCTCATCCTCGCGGGCAGGGGTCATCGGTGAGAAGGATGGCGATGGCTCTTCCACTTCCGTGCGTTTGGTCGCAGGCGGCCTTGGCTTGGTCTTTGGCTTGGTTTTCTTCTCAGTCTTTGCCTCACTGTCAGAAGACGACGATGAAGATGACGATGACGAAGATGAGCGGGCACGCCTTCGGGGAGTGGAAGCAGTTGCTTCTCCGGTGGCCGATTCCCAAGCGTTTTCCAATGAGGCCGACGATTGGTTAAGGGCATTGCTGCTTTGGATCGCCATGACCCGCTGCTCCAAACCTCTTAATTCACATCGTAGCTCCTCGACAGGGTTAGGGGTACCTCCCGCCGAAAGACCGGCTGCATCCGAGCTGACAGCCTTGCTCAGGTTGTGTGAGGGCCCGGCGATGCAAATCATAATTTCCTTGCGTTGCTCTGGCATGTCGGCGAATTCAGTCAGCCAGGTTTGCAGTTGTGCCATGCATGCTACGGTACGTTCAACCCATCCTGGGCTGCCTACGTTTATTACGGGTACTGGCTCTAAACGGGGTCTGGGGAACGCCATGTCCTGAAACAAAAGAATTCAGCCTTCTTACACTTCTACCCCAGGTCTCTCGCACCCGTTACTCCACCTCTCCGCCCAATCCGCACGCGCTCGCGATACCGTTCCCTAACTCCTAGGTGTTGGTGAACTCGAGGCTAGTCTTTCCCTTTGGCTACCTATGAGATGGATCTCTGCCTTGACTCTCCTCTACGACGTCCGGATTCAGGTATTGGGTAGGTGAATGAATACAAGGTAGGTGTAATAATAATTCTTATGTTTTACAGGTTAAATTTCGTTTACATGAATAAATTTCCCTTTGTGTTATTATTTAATTTTTTTTTTTTTTTTTTTTTTTTGTTCAAACAATTTACATAAATTTGTTGCTTTTTATGTTACAGGTTATACTTCGGTTTCCTTCGGAGCGACTTCAATTGTGGACACCTTGCCAGTATGCAACTTCTTGTAGTCGATGACTTTTCAGGGTCGCAGACTGTATGAAGAGGTGGTGGTACTGGTATCGGCGTTGGGCAAAGTTCGTTCTGCGATCGGTTCGTCCGGCGGACGGTTGCATGATTGCTCCAAGCGTTCGAGATCCGGAGTAACACAGGTTCGTTCTATGAGTTCGGGTTCTGCTTCGTCGTCCGATTCAAACCATGGGTCAAGGTCGGGTTGCTGAGTTCCGGCGGGGGCATCTGGTGCGGAGGCCTCGCGCCTGTGCGGCTCCTCCCGCGTGATTGCTTCATCCGGGACTCGGTTGACGAATGCTGGTTCTGACGTACCGGTGCGATATCTGGTCGCCTTCCAATAGTCGCGTATTTGGCATCTGGTTACTTCCAATCGTTCGGGTAAGGGGTCCTTGTCCCTTTCCGTTACTGGGTTGCGCTTCCGGAAGTTGATCCCGAACTTCCATTGATGTGGGTTTTCCGGCAGAACAGTTCCCTTTGTCGCGTCAATCGGTACGTTCCACGAAGCTTTTGACGGTGCGGTTCCTCCCTCCGCGAGTACACTTTGGATCTGACCTTCCGCGAACTCTTGCAGAGCAGGCGGCGTCGGTTCAGGTTTTCGACACGTTGGTCCGGCCTCTTTCGTCTCGACTTCGGGCAACACCTCCCTACTGCATCCGTTCTTTCCAGGTTCGCTGAACGAGTTGAGACTCTGTATGAGACATGGTTCGATTCCGCGTCGGTCGTTGCCAACCAAATGGCTCAACTTTCGGTGAATGAGTATTTCGGTATCTTTACTCGAAGGTCGAGTGTTCCACGGGTCCGTAATATGCTTTTCGAGATTTCGTAAGGTGTCGGACACTACCGCTCCCACTGCTGCTGGCTCCTTCTTGGGGGTCGGCCGAGGTTTCTTGACCGCTTGTTCATTCGGGTCGTACAGCTGGGGGTTTGGATTCGTCGAGGGCCGTCTCTTCACCGGTACGTTCTTCGGGTACGTCGATCGAGATGGCTCGTCTTTCTTGGTCTTTACCTTCAATTTACGCAAATGGTTCAACATTTTGGGGCTCTCCCATACTGCGCCAAGTATCATCTGACCTCCGGTTTCGTTATTCGTCATGGCGACGAGTCCGGTGTCGGTGCGGATTTCGATCGGGAACTTTCCCAGTAGATCGAGTCCCATCAAGTCCAAGTGTGAATCAGGTCTTCGGAAAACATAAAATTTGTGCGACGTTCGCTTATCCCCTATCCGCACAGGCAGTTCTTGTGTTCCTAACAACGGTAATTTTTGACCGTCCGCTCCCCAGAGCTCGGTGTTGGTTGGTTTTACAGGAACTCCTGGTACTGGGTGCGACAGTGCGGACACAGCTGCGCCGGTGTCCAATATTACGTCACGGTTGTATTTTCCCAGTCCGATTTTCATTCGAATCATCGGACGCGTAGTACAATTGACTGTCGCCTGGAAGGCTACCAACTCGTCGCCGCGCACCTCTTCCTCGGGGTTCTCCTCTGATGGCTGTGTGACGACTGCTGCTGCGGTTCCGGCGAGGTTTCCTCGTGGTTGCGATACCGGCAGCATCTTCTTTTTCCGCAAGCATTCATTTTCTAAATGCTCTCGCGCGCCACAAAAGTCACAAAAGATCGCGCTCTGGATACCATGTGGACAGTTGACTGGAAAGTGAGCGTAGTCACCGCAGTACAAACATGGATATCTTGGCGTCGGCGAAGGTTGTCTCCAGGTTGATCTGTTTGGTCCGGGGTAGGGGGGGCTCGTTATTGGATTCTTGGGTGCGCCTTGCGATCCCAATTTTTGAGGGCACTTCCCGGAAAAATGTCCGAGTTCTCCGCAGGTATAACATTTTAGCGCTTCTTTATTCATAATGCCCGCTATGTCCCATTTGAAATCTGCTGCTTGCTCGCTCTGGGTCGTATCTTCTAGGTCCTCAGCTCGCTTCACTGCTTCTTCCAATGTGTCGGGAAGATTGCTTTGAAGGAAGGGGCTGATTTCCTTATTTATCCCTCTGATGAAGGCGCGGAGGGTTTTTGCCTTTACCCACTCCTTCTGTTGTGCAGCGGTAAGCTCAATTTCATTACGGACGGCGGTTTTTGCGGTTTTTATCAGTTTCTCTGCGAACCGTCTTACACTTTCTTCGGGTTGCCTCTTCGTTGTCCATAGGCGAATCATCGCCTTTTCGGGGTCCTCACTCTCATACCACTGGAGTATGGCATCTCGTAGGGTAGTGTAGGGTTGTGCTCCTAGATCTTCTTGTAAGAACCTCTTGGCTCCTCCTCTCAGGCGAGTACGTAGAAATCGTAGTCGCTGTTCTTGATCGAGGTCGTGTGTAGCTTGTTCAACTTCAGCGAAGAACGAGGCGGCCGAAATGGAATCGGGTTCGTCCGGGTTCCACGGTTCGATCTCTAAGAATAGCGATCGTGGGAGATCTCGTTGTTGGGGTGCCTGTCCTCCTTGAGTCGGGGATTGGGCGCTTCGGAAGAACTCTCCCATCCTATTCATGGCCTCTGTCATGGCGTCGGCCAACTCCACTGTCGTTTCAGTCGCTTTCTGCCAGGGCTCCATTTTGATGCTTGTAGGATTTTTCACAATTTTACGAAAAGAACTAGAAAAGGCCCGGGCAATAATCAGAAAGTATTCACTACACTTTTCCCGCAACACTGAATTCGTTGGTCGAGAGGGTCAAGCAGATAATGATCCAACTTCCTACCCAAGGGAACTTTTCTGAATGCGAGTTCGAAATAGAATTTGTTGTTGATTAGTCGAAAATTTTGGTGTTGGTTCGAACTGATGATCGGTTCGACCTCTGCACCGATATGGATCTTGACTCGATCCGAACTGTGAAGCAGTTCGTTCAATATCTATATGCAAGGGAGGTCGGTTCGAGTTGCGAATCGGTTCGAATCGCGCTTCGGTCCGAACAGTGAATCGGTTCGAATATTGGTCAGTACAGCAGTGATCAAGTTCGAACTGTGGTTCGGTTCGAACTGTGCACTGGTCTGTTTTGGGGATTGGTATGAGTTCTGCCTCGTTTCGAACTGTGATTCGGTTCGAACGGGGTACCAATACGGTTTTAAGATCGGGTTGGACTGTGACTTGGTCCGAACAAGAGTTAGTATAGTTCGAAATTGGGTCGAACTTGAATCGGTACGAATGGAATATCGGTACGAACGGAATTCGGCGGAGTGTGGAGCAACAATATTTGACAAAATACACAAGAAAAAGTACGAATTGCGTACTAAATTGACTCTCTGCGCTCCTCTCACTTTCCGGCTGAATTATTTTGTTTGTACAAGTGTGCGTGTTCTAGATGTGTGACATATGTTTTAAATGAAATTTTCAAAATTGATGCTAGATTACTTAATATTTCTAAATTACGATTACAAATTTCAGGAGTCTGGTCACTCTTCAAACTCTTAGACAGGTATTTGCTTCTTGTTTGGGTCCCGAAAATCGCAATTTTCTTTGATCCCACAGCTGGTCACCAAATGTAATGGTACGATTTGGTTTTGTATTTTAAACTTTGAATTTGATTTACAATCAATTATCAATCTAGTGGCTTTGTTGAGAATCAATCCCACCGCTGCCACCAATTGTAATGGTAGGAAATTTGGTTTAGTTTATTTTACTTTTTGATTGGTTTTTATTAATTTATGAATTGAGTTTAAATTCTAGTTTTGCAGAATTAGGATTGAATCACAGAAGAATTCTGTGGAAAGTGAAATAGGAAACTTATTATTAAAACAAAGATTCTTGGTAGAGCGTTAGGCAAGTGCACTGGAATGATTCTAATACAAGGATTATTATGAGAAATTTACGTTTATATTAAAATATTATGTTCCTATGGACAAAGTATACTTTCTTTACTCAATCCTAGTCCCGTTAGGTTATTTGCTTTAAGCTGTGTGTTCCTAGGGATTTCTCTCAGGTAGAAGGGTGCAATGAACTGAGGGTTCTTGAGGTTATTACTCCTACCTAATTGTTGAAATTCCTGAGAGGTTGCTGCCACCACCCTGGGTCGTATTCGGACACAGGGAATTACCAAACCTTTTTACCTGCAATATACCTGAATGAGTGAAAAGAGGGTGAACTGCTGAAATAAGTAACGACAGGTTAACACGTAGGGTTTTTATTCAGAAAAATAGCAATATTAAACCGTGAAGCGGAATTGGTTTCAAACTGCTCTGAAGGAGCTGACTTTCATTGAATATCAAGAATTATGCTTCAAATACTTCAACACTGTTACGCACGTTATTTAAGTAAATGTATGAACAAAATATAGGTATACGTTGTATGACGATATTACTTAGGTCTATTTATGACTTAGACTTTGACTGAATTTTACAATAACAAATTGACTTAAGATTAACTTGACTTCTACTATCCTTCGACTTTACTTCTATATTACGACTTGGTTACGATTTCAACTTTACTTTACAGGACGTTATGTTAAGGGGGAGTTTTTGCCAGATTTTTGAGAAAGTAAGCGCTTACTGGGATTTTGAGGGAATGGGCTCACCCTTTAGCCGAGCTTGGATCGTTTGTAGATCTCCGTAGCAGGTAAGTTGTCCAGGGCCTCGTCCGAATAAGGCTTGTAGAAAGGGGGTGCCTGGAATCGGGGCAGTTCTGCCTCGGTTCGGAGTTCGATCTTGACACTGGGTCGATCTGGGCGGCGAAACGGAGAAGGCGGCGGTGTTGTGGAGTTTTGGGCCTTGGCTAAACAAAACTGCACGAACACTGACTGGCGGGTAGACACTTTATACTTTTATGTGAAATGTTCGCACTGGATCACCACGGTAAATTCTCAGTTCATAAAGGTCTCGTTACAAGGAGAGGGGATGAGTCGTGAGCTGGGTTCCAACACAATGGAGACGCGTGACTGTAGACTGAAGTCGGCGGGAGGGGGCAGGCCCTTATAACCCCTCGGCCATCTTGGAAATTGGCGATGGGGAGGGTTCCGACGGTGGCGCGCTCGGTGTTGGTGATCTCATGGCGGACATCGATGTTCGGTTATACGGTTGCTCGGGGTGATTTGTATGGAAGTAGGCAGTTGACATGGAAGTAGGTTTGCTGACAGGGAACTAAATGGTGATTTATGGAGTTGAGAGATGGGGTTGCTAAACTGGCTCATTACACCTACCCCGATGAAATAGTTATTTAACTGATGAAATAGTTGTCAAACTATACTCAATCTAGGGATGGGCATCGTTATAAAAGTATCGATATTTTGTATCGATATTGTATCGTATATAAGTATCGATATCCCAAGTATCGTTGGGCATGAGTATCGATATTTAAAAATATCGAGTATCGATACTTTAGTGTCACAAACTATCAATATCATCCAATTTTCTCAAGAAAAATAATTTTTTCAACAACTTTTATTCATTTTTCACTATTAGGAGTCCAAGCAGAGTGATTTTTTCCATGTTGTAAACGTTTTTTGTGCAACCGAAGAAATAAATGAAGAAGTAAATGTCCATAATTTGAGGGCAACAGGATTACAGGATGGACTTTCAAAGAAAAGTAGGAAGGCCAGGGTTGAAGGGTCCAGAGGTCAAATTGAAGGGTCGTGTTAGGGATTGATTCAGGTAGTCATAACAGTCCCCTACAAATTTCATCAACGCTGAATAATCTGCAGTTGTGATTTCTATTTCTCTTGATTTAGTCATTAAATTCTCCTCAAATCTGGAGAGCTGAAGTTTGGGGCTGAGCCCTAAAAGATAGCACTTGACAAATTCGTGTGCAGTATCGTTGTTGAGTTATCAAAAATTAACCTCCCTCGACCGGGGATCGATCTCCTATCGTCCGACTAAACTATATTTACACTTCTGAGTCGGAGCTCGTTACCACTGAGCTAAGGAAGCGAATGGACAGAAATGCGAAGGGGTCGGTGATCACAACATCTCCCCCCCCAATAGGAAATCTTTGGTACTCCGTTACCTAGTCAGGGAGGTGAGGGCAGCTTTGGCCGGCGTTTTCCAACCCAGTGAGAACGCGCTATTTTTGACTGGCTTCGGAGTTTTTTTTGTTGTTATTGTTCCTTATTGACTGGGGGATCTGCTGACCTCAACGTTTGTCCGAATAGGCGGTGGCTCGACTCGTGTCTTCGGAGGGAGTTATTTTGATGACCCAATCTTTTAATGAATTAATGTTTCTCTGAGAAATGCTAAGGAGACTATTCGTGTCCTACTGACTGCGCCGCAATGTTGAGTCATCAAAAATTAACTTCCCTCGACTGGGGATCGATCTCCTATCGTCCGACTAAACTATATATACACTTCTGAGTTGGAGCTCGTTACCACTGAGCTAAGGAAGCGAATGGACAGAAATGCGAAGAGGTCGCTGATCACAACATCGTGTTGGTGTTATATTAAATAAAAATCCAGCAAAATGATCGTGAAAATCACGATTTTACCTAGTTATACTTTAGCAACATCGGTTCATAATCAATAAATTCATCGTTTTCACGTATTCAACTTCGATGGAACTCTTTACCAACCTTACAGTCACAAGAAAGGTAAAAATATGATAAAACTAATTGACAATTTTATTTTGTTGAGTCCATGCTTGAAATTCTTCACAATACAATACATATATGAGATACAAGATGGTCAAAAAGATGAAGACCAGTACTTTGTCAGCCCATCAGAACCAGCTTTGAGGCTGAGTCTCTCAATTTGAAACATCAACTGGGACTCAGTCGAAGAGGGCTCTCATGTCTGGAGGAGAAGGAGTGCGATTCGCCAAAAACTTCTGGATTCCTGGGCTCTTTTTGATTGTCGAAAAAATGGCGGATAGTCGAGGAAACGGCGACAATATGTCAGGGGTGTGGAGGAGTTCCCCGATGTAAGTGAAATATGCAAAGAGCATAACGTCAGCCCAAGTTACCTGGATCCAAATAAATAAATAATTAAATAATTATTAATTCCTGTTACACAGTTTCCTTTTATAAATCCGCAATTAGGATTAACATCACACAGGTTTTTAGCCTTGATTTTTAACTTGAATCCACAAACCAACATGAATCGATAGTATGTAGATTTGAACATACCTCATCTCCAGTAAGGAATGTAGTGCCATCTTTCTCCAATACTTTCTCAATAGATGACAGCACTGACTTTACTTGGACATTTTTCAGGTTCTCCATGTTTTTAGTTCTCTCTTCGGAATCAGGACCATAATAAAAACGAGTGATCACTGGAGAAAGAAGGGATCGTAAATACAAAGTTATGATGATTTATCATGGTGATCTTAACTGAAGAAGAATAAGGACGTTTAAGGTTTGTCTGTAAGGTTTGATTTGGATAGGTTCAAGGTACAATACAACACAGGTAAGCGTCATGATAGGATTGATGTAATTTGCAGACAATGGGGTGAGCGCGTGGGTCGGAAAAACTGTTTATTGTTATTTTTAATCTAAACTAGACCTCATTCTCAGAATTTTGACACCAACCGCGACCTTCTAGCGTGAGAAGACCTTTTTTCTATGATTTTTCAAAGTTAACCCATTCAACACGGATGACATCTTAACACCTTCAATGCGGGTCCCAAAGTCGTCCATATGGCATGTATGCAGGGATGACCGGTCGACCAGTCATCCGCACTGAAGGTGTTAAGAGGCCAAGGCGGAGTCTCGCCCGGCTGGCAGACCTCTTAAGAAGCCATGGCGTTCTCCCTACCTCACTTGATTCAAACACGTTGTCCGGGCTGGAGGTCCTTTGGTGAATTCTTCGTTCAATGACCTTCAAGGTACCGGGAGATGTTGTTCGTTTGGGGTTCGGCCATTTTCAACTTTGTCTACAGAGCTGATAACAGAGCACTCGAGGTGTTGCCAGTGTTGCTCGGCTGGCGGGCTTGACCTCTCCGAGAGCGCTGTGTTGAATGGGTTAAGAATGTTTATGACGTCACAGTGGGCTGGGGAGTCCCACCCAGGTGGGAGCGGCGCGTGATGTCATAAACATTTGAAATTTTGAAAAATCATAGAAAAAGATCTACTCATCGAAAAAAAAAAAAAAAAAAAATAGAACGGTTGGTGTCAAAAGTCTCAGGATGAGGTCTACTTTCGATTACAAATTTAGAAAAAAGTCATGCTCACCTCCCATTGTACTAGCCATGCATTGCAGAGCATTGCAGTGCTCATCGATCACATCAATCAATACTCAAGTTGTAACCCTTACTCAAACTTACTTGATCTGATGTCATCCAAACAGTCGACCCACATGTCAGTTAGTGCAGCAGCTTTGTCGTTCTTCCCTCGAAGGTTGAGCTTCGATGCGATATATCGGCAAATGGCACGCGATTGGTAGAGTTCGATGCCGTCTATGCACAGCCTCGGTAGCTGTCCGAATTTCGTCTCTAACGACAGAACGAGATGGTTTAATTTTACAAAATTACTAGGAGATAGTTGTATTTTGTTGGAAAAAAATTGAGGGAAGATTTTGGTTTATAAATTTCTATGTACCAAAAGAATAAAGAATAAAATAAAAAAGAATAAAAATATCAAAGAACGTCCCAAACAAGAAATACATCAACTTCTGCAGAAATAGATTTCTGCCTTCTACATTGTGTCTATTGTAGAACCTTTCTGGCAATGTTCTCTTGTATAGATGTAGGTAATCCACTTTTCGACAGCATCTTTCAAAAAGGCCTACCTTGTTGGATTGGCCTTATGTGATTGGTGGTTGCAAACCAATGGCGTGTTAGGGTCTGTTCGGAGAGGCAGTCCTGAACTAAGGTAGGGGTTTGGAGCAGCCTGGAGGAGTTCGGAGGAGTCCAGGCGCCTCTATCCCCTACCCTTTTCAGCTCTGGTTTGGTTCTGAACTGGTTCCGGACTGCCTCTCTGAACAGACCCTTATCCTTAGATAAGAATGATAACTAAAGTTCTGTTCTCTGTAAAACAAAATCTTACCTCCCTTGTTTCTTCCTAATAAAATAGTGTTTGAAGTAAACTTACTACCTTACCAGGTTTTATTTTAGCCCATTCCTCTTTGTTCACTCTTCTGTCAGTGAAGGGAATCTCTCCATAGCTAAGCATAACTCGCACTGGCTCTCCAAGACCACTCATGTTGAAATACGTCAGCTCCACAGACATGTTCGGACTACAAAAGATGATGAATAGGTTAATTCAGTTCAATAATATATTCTACATCCCATTACCCTTTGGTTGGTAAGGAAAGTAAAACCAACACTTTTAGCTTAGCTAGTGTAGGTAACGTCACCTTGTCAGGGCAACGTTACATTACTAAAAGTGTTGTTGCTTCCGAGTCTAAAAAGGTAGCGGAAGCTTTGTTTCCACTTTTGAAGGTTGAAAAAAAAGTTCTCTAAAATCGAAATTTCCACCTGCGTTTTACGTTTTAGACCTTCCTGAACAATTTTGGTTCTGTGTCTGTCGTGAAATCCTTGTAACGGACATAACTATACGAAGTTATTGTCCAATTTCGATGAAATTTTCAGGGATTGTGCGGGTTGGCGTGTTGATGGTCCCCTATGAAAATCATCAATCCCGGACTGATAATAGCCGCTGCGCATGCGCGAACGTGAATTCCTTGTATCCGATTCCGATGAAATTTTCAGGGATTTTATGGATTAGGATGAAGACGGTCTCCTATGAAAATCATTACCCCCTGACTGATAGTAGCCACTGCCCATCGCTAACGATTAAACAGGTAATTTAATGAATTACAAAAAATGTCTATGTCTCGTCGTGGAATCGAACCCTTGTCTCCCAGACTACTGATTTTTGCAGTCAAGTTACCTACCTACCGAATTTTTTTCATCACTTGACACTTTTTCGGGATGAAAAAAGTTATAGGTACCTACATTTTTTTCACAGACCCCTTACTATCCTCGTCAAAAATATCCAAGAATTCCCAAATCATGAACTCAATGTAAGTTACTATTGTCGAGTATCGACTTGGGGTTTTAGGTTGCTTAATGCGTTCAACTTTAAATTGCTCAGAAGGAGCCAATGGTAGCGTATTTCAAAACCTCAAGTAGCCTACAAAATGATACTAAGCTAATCCTTGATCAACCTAGTACCAGAGACACCATGGGATATGGGAACAAGAACGGTAGACGACACAAGTTGACAAATTACTGTTCATAAATTGTATTTAAATGAAAATAAACAAATGTATCAAAAAATAGGTATGCGTATCGATTGTACCTTATCTCGTACTATAGGAAAATATATGAGTATACTTCAATGAAGACAAAACATCCCACGTGGTGACTAGGAAAATGGTACGCAACGTGTACCGATCAGAATAGTATTATACAATTGAAAATAAGGTATGGGCTGTCAAATATATGCAATATGCAAGATAGTACTGAATTACGGTGCAAAGAAATAAGAATTCAAACAAAAGATATAAGTGTACCACTGCTCGTACCACAATATTATAGAAAATGATTATGCTCGCTGAAGGCGTACCTCCGGAATAATAAGTAAGTTACTGGTAAACAATTACGTACCGAATCGTGTATCTAGTTATTTATGGCAATCAAACCAGCGTACTGAACGTGTATCGTCTGAATGACAAGTAAGTTACTTAGAATATTACTGTACTGAATGTGTATCTAGTTATTTATGGCAATCAAACCAGCGTACCAAACGTACCCAACTGAAGGTTATGCGTATCTAACAATGAATTTACTGCTTATGGCTCATGTAACCTATTCGAGTGCTAAGAACAACATTTGTTTTAAATGACGAATGAAGTCTGGAATATAGTGAGTTACTGGCACGAAGCGAAACAAAAGGAAACAATGGAAATGGTGATTACCGTACTACAGAGGGATCTAGGAGTCGTCTCGATGGGTTGGCACGGGTGTACCACTGCGAAGGCGCCTTGGTCCAGTAGTCGGTAGTCCAGGGGAGTTCAGTGAGCCCGTAGGTAATCACTGGCGAAGATTGGTTGAAATGAAAGTTCGTACCTATCGTGACTTCAGGTACGGGAGAAGACTCAGAAAAGCTACTTCAGCTACACTGTTGAATGGCAAAAATACGACGGCCCAGTGTACTTGCATCCACTCGAGTCAAGCGCAGACAGATGACTGAAGGGAGAGGGCTCGTCGAAGGGGCAGGTGGAGAGCAGTGGGTGGGAGAATCCGACGAAGACCGACGACGACCGAGCACCTCCGAGTGTCCTACGGCTCTTCGCAGGGGTTTCCCGCGCTGGAGGTTTGGCTGGCCCAACTGCTTCGGCTTTCCCGCCTCTTTGTCGTCTGCCCCACTGTCTCCGCCCCCGACTTACACACCTCCCCCTCCCGGAAGCCGCCGTCCCCGGCGGTCAAATCTTCATCCGTGGTCTTCGGGATGTCCAGGGGTCGGTTTGGCCGGAGCCTCAACATTACGGTCTCGTACTTTCGTCGTCTGCAATGAATACATCCAAGGACTGGCACAGGGTGAGGCTCGGTACAAGAGGTATTCAGTGTCCCCTCTCGGTGCTTCTTAACGAGTCTCGTCCAAAACTGCTTGCATGACAGGCATCGGAAGGCTGACAACTTCTTCACTCTGGCTTCGCAGACCGGGCAGGTTACTAGCTTGATGGTCAGGGGTGACACCGTCTGTCCTTCCGTCAGGATCATTTCTGGCATTAAGGAGGATGTCAACGGAGTGGTGTTTCCCTCATTCGTGTGCTCGTCCCATGCTGTCAAATCGTGATCGGAATCCTCATCGTCATCATCGTCGCTAATCACTGTTGGTCTGGGCTTCTTCCTAGCCATGGTCAAGGTCTTGGCAGGTCCTTCGTCACTATCATCTAGTCTTTGCAGACTGACGCAGGGTTGTAGTGCTTTGAGATTGCCTCGAGCTTCTTGCGTTCCTCGGTTAATCTGTCGATTTCATCATGGGCTGCTCGCCGTGCCGCCTGTTCCAGTTTAAGCTGTTGTTCTATGCCTTGGTATGCGATTCGAAGGTGTTTCCAGGCTGGTAGTAGTGCTGCAATTCTGGTCAGGTGTTGTTGACTCCCTTTCAACGCAGTGTGTATGGCATATGCGTTGTGCGTCTGTGATGCGGCCTCTATCATGTAAGTGGCTGCTTCTACCATCCTTAGCGCCTCCCTCTCGTGAGTTTTGTTTTCTTCGACTTGACATTCTTTGTTCTTGAGAATTTCAGTGGACTGCTGTCGGTAAATGTCCCTGATTTTCTGGACTGCTTCATGTTCGGTAGTAGGCGGTCCCTCCACCTCACTCAGGTCATCAGGCTGCATAGCCATGGTGATGGCTTGCTTCACTCCGTACTGTAACAAATATGATCCTCTTTAGTCATGGTGTTCATATGACCTAGGCAATTCCACATACAATGCTACCAATTGTTACTCAACGTTTCCAGACATCACTATATCCAGGTAAGTTTTTTTTTTTACATAACTTTTTCCTATGTTCACAGGTCAATGTCTACATTGCATTACAGGTAAGTATCTACATATTCCTATCTTCTTAGTACTTATTTGATCATCATTTCGACATGCATACAGGTAAGTATATTATCATTTTTTTTATTATTTTTTTTTTTTTTTTTTTTTTTTTTTTTTTTTTTTTTTTTTTTTTTTTTTTTTTTTTTTTTTTTTTTTTACTTGGTTTGACTTAATTTACAGCGGCGTACCGGTGGTACTCGTATCCCCGTACCGACTTCATCCAATTTCGCAACCGCAGCCTCCAATTCCCTTAGTTCCAGATCGGCCGTACTCAACCCGTCGTTGACCATCTCAATTCCTGACAGATAACCCCTTCTATGTAAAGTTTTGTAATCCTTCACTTCTCTCGGTCTCAAGTTGTATGGGGTTGACGTAACCATTCCGCTGGTGGCGGGTGAGGTGTCCTCAGGTACGGGCGCTGCTGGTTCCAAGACGGGTTCGGCTGTCGAACACGAGGGCATGTCAACGCCCAGGTCGTCCTCCTCCATGACCGCCTCCCATTCTCTTTCCCTTTCCAGGACTGCATCTTCGCTACGTACCGGCGAAATGGGTCTTGGTAACTCAACGGTCCCAAAGGGTACCTCTGTCAGTGCCCCATCCGGCACACCGTTTTCCGCCGCCGGTTTCAGACGGTTGAGATGCACAACCTGTGTACGTTGTCGGAGGATGTCGGTAATACGGTAGGTAACTGGTGAAGACTTTTCAATGACGGTCCACGGGCCAGTCCAGGGGCTCCAAAACTTTTTGCACACTCCTTTGGGTATCTGCATTGCCTTGAGATACACTCGATCCCCGACATCGAAAGATCGTGGCGTCCGTCTACGGTTGATCCGTTCCGCTTGAGTCATCCAGGCTTTATCTAGGCTTCGTTTTGCGATTTGTCGTATACGCTCAATGGAACGAAGTGGATCCACCGGGTCGATTGGGCAGGTTTGTCGCCATTCAATGGTGTTTGGCATCCTCAATTCTCGTCCAAACGTCAGCATATTGGGTGTATATCCTGTACTTTTATGGGGTGTTGCCCGATACGCGGCCAGCGCAATTGGAATAGCTTTCTCCCACCGCTTTGTTTCGCGTACCAGTTTAGCCACAATATTCGCGATCGTGCGGTGAAACCGCTCACAGATGCCATTAGCTTGGGGATGGTATGCCGTTGTCTGTATTTTCACCACCCCCCAACGCTTACAAAGGGTTTGGATGGTTTGCGATGTGAAGGCCGTCCCGCGGTCTGTTACCAGCCGCTTTGGTACGCCGTGTGTTGGTATATAGCGGTTCGCAAGGCACTCCGCCACGGTGTCCGCTGTTGTATCCCCGACCACATAGGCTTCCGCATATTTGGAAAAGTGGTCCACCACGGTCAGCAAATACTTCTGCCCTGATGTAGTCGGCAGTGGGCCCACAAAATCCATTCCCACAATTTCGCCGGGCGAACTGGGGATCAAGGGGCGCTGGATAGGAGCTTCCAACCGCTGCGGATTGTTGCGCCGCTGACAGACCTCACACGTGGCAATGTATTCTCTGATGGTGCGCGACATTTTTGGCCAGTACCCCGCCTTGCGGACGATTTTTTCGGTTGCATCCGCCCCCGGGTGCCCTGCCCAGCTAGAACCATGGCAATTCTTGATGATCCACTCTCTCATTGTACTGGGTATGAGGGGAACAGTGTGCTCCTCTCCTTCAACTATGACGTTAACTTCCCACAGATTTGTTCGTTTTACCAAGCCCGCAGCTCCCTTCCTTACCAAACCCTGCACCCACGGATCGATTTCCTGAGCGGCCACGAGCAGCCTTCCGGGTATGTCCAGCTCGATGGCGGCTATGGTGTTTCTGCTCAGTCCATCGGCGTGTCCCATTTGACTACCGGGTCGGTACGTCGGCACAAAATCATATTCGGCGAGGCGTAAGGTCCACCTACCAATCCGGGACGTCGGATCACGCAGTCTCATTGCCGCTGTTAACGCCATGTGGTCAGTTTCCAACCGAAATTGCTTCCCCAATAGGTATTCCTGGAAGTGGCGGGTTGCCCACACCACAGCCAACAACTCCCTTTCGGTCGTTGAATACCGCGTTTCCGCGGGGTTAAGCTTTCGGCTGGCATAGGCCACAGGTCTCTCTTTGTCCCCGATCCGTTGTGAGAGTACCGCTCCCACCGCCACCTGCGACGCATCTGTAGCGAGGATAAATTGTTCGTTCAAATTTGGGTGCGCTAAAATAGGATCGGATACTAGCGCTTCCTTTAGTCGTTCAAAAGCTGCTTGATGTTCCGATTCCCAGCGGAACGGTATGTCTTTCTTTAATAATGATGTTAGGGGTGCAGCAATTCCCGAGAAATTTGGTATGAAACGTCGGTAGTAACCCGCCATCCCGAGGAAGGTTTGCAGCTGTTTAGCGTTGCTTGGGGTTGGAAATTTGTCCATCGCCATTGTTTTCTCAGGTTCAGTTCTTATGCCCTCTCTCGTTATTCGATGTCCCAAGTAACGAATTTCAGACTTCAAGAATTCACATTTTTCGTGATTCGCCCGCAACCCAACCTCCCGCAGTCGATCCAGGACCTTCGTTAGACTCTCAAAGTGTGCCTCTAACGTTGGTGAGAACACCACAATGTCGTCCAGGTAAACCAAGCAATGCGTACCAATTAGCCCGTCCAACGCGTCATTCATTGTTCGCTGGAAAGTCGCAGGGGCGTTGCGCAGTCCGAACGCCATCCTCTGGTACTCAAAGTGCCGTCCCAGTGCTGAAAACGCTGTCTTCTCAATGGAGTCAGGGTGAATAGGCAACTGATGATAGCCCGCGACCAAATCAATTTTACTAAACCAGGCGCATTGTCCCAACGCAGCGACGGTGCTCTGCATATTCGGCATTGGATACGCATCCGGTTTTGTCACCTTATTGAGTCCACGGTAGTCAGTGCAAAAGCGCCATTTTTGAGGTTGGCCCGCTGGAGTCTTCTTTTTCACGAGTACGACCGGCGCATTCCATGGGCTACTCGATGGTCGAATGATTCCATCCGCCAACATACTCATCAACTGCTCTTCGACCTCGTCTCGTAAGGCATGAGGTATAGGATATGGGTGCACATTTACGGGATCGTGATTGCCCGTTTCAATCCGGTGTGCTACCTCCAAGTTACATCCCTTACTACTTGGTTTCTGGAACACTTGATGGTATTTCACCAAAATGTTACGCAGCTGGTGGGCATCCTCTTCTGGTACTTCCGTACATTTTCGCTGTAATTGTTCAATAATTTCCTTTTCAGTGGTGGTCCATCTCTCTGCTGGAGTGAGCTCGCGTTCGTCTTCATCAGCAGGATCTTCGTTTTTCGTTGATGGGGGTTCGTCAGTATTCGAGGTGTCCACAGGGGTATCATTTGTGACATCGGGTACTTCTTGTGTCGGGTGTACCTCCGTACCGGGTTGGGTGAGTACCTCCGTACCAGGTTGGGTGAGTACCTCCGTACCAGGTTGGGTGAGTACCTCCGTACCAGGCTGAGTGAGTACCTCCGTACCAGGCTGAGTGAGTACCTCCGTACCAGGTTGGGTGAGTACCTCCGTACCAGGCTGAGTGCGTACTATCGTAACAGGTGGTTGGTGTACCTCTGCGTTCACTGTGCTGTGTACCACCGCACTTGGTAGGTAATCGCGTACTATCGTAACAGGTGGTTGGTGTACCTCTGCGTTCACCGTGCTGTGTACCACCGCACTTGGTAGGTCACCTCTCACTTCGCTCGAACGTACCCCGGCCACTGGTACTACCTCTCGTTCATTCCCCTTCATCAGAGTGACTTCCTGTCGATCAGCTCGTATTATCATTGGTACCTTTTTCATGATATCCATCCCCAATAGGTCTAAGCCGTTTCCTTCCCTTTCGAAAATTAGAAACGTATGATCAAACTCGACACCTCGTAGATTCACTCGTACCTGTTGTTCACCGCGAAATTTTAGTGGGTACCCATCTGCCCCCCACGCCGTAGCATTTGTCGGACGAATCGGCGTACCGCGTACTGGAACTGCGAGTACTGACACTGCCGCTCCCGTATCAAGAATCAAGGGTCGCGATTCGTTGTTCAGGGTTGCGTCTATGCGTAGCGTTCGGTTCATGGGTCGTTCTATGATCGTTATGTGTCCCACTTCTCGTGATACTGGTACCAACTCGTTATCTTGAGATGCGCGAGTCATTCTGGTGCCTTGTGGATGCGATACTGGTGTGAGTAGTTTCTTCTTGTGACAGTCTTTTTCTAGGTGTTCACGTACCCCACAATAATCGCAAAAGATCGTTTTCTGTGGATTATTTGGACAATCCACTGGGAAGTGTTGTATATCTCCGCAGAACATGCACGGGTATCTGGGTACCGGACGATTGTTGATTTTTGGTGCTGGTGCTGCGACATTCGTACCATTTGTACCGCGTGATGTACATCGAGCCGCGAAGTGTCCAAAGGCGCCGCAAGCGTAGCACTTTCTATCTCCCTGCTGTACCGCAGATAAATCCCAACGTACTTCCACTTCATCCCGCTCTCCTAGTGTCTCTTCTAGCTCTTCCGCACGTTTCAGGGCCGCTTCGATGGTTGCTAGTTCGGCATTCAGTAGATGCGAACCTACTTCCTTGTCTACTCCTCGTACAAAGGCCTTGAGTACTTTTCTCCGTACCCACTGTACCTTTTGAGCCGCGTTCAGTTCAGCGCCCTCTTCCTGTACCGCTACTTGAGCTAGTTGTCGTACCTTGTCGGCAAACTGCCGTAACGTCTCATTTGGCTGTCTCTTTAGTGTGCATAATGAAGCTGCTGCTTTTCCGGGGTTGTCCCGTTCGTACCATTGCGTCATGGCTTGCTTCATATGGAGGTATGGGTTCTCTCCTACGTATGAACCCATGTTGTCAATCATAAATTGTTTGGCTGTACCTCTCATCTTTGCGCGTAGCAGTCGTACCTGTTTGGGTTGGTCAAGGGTACCTGCGACATCCTCAAACAATCGGAAGTATGATGATACCGATATCGCGCCAACTTCATCGGGGTCCCAGGGGTCCAACTCCAAGAACATTGACCTCGGAATGTCGAGATTGTTTCCCCCCCGCTGGTCCTTTTCCACGTGCAGGTCATTGAAGTTCTTAAGAAGGGTCCCCAATTGTGAAAACATTTCGGTGGTCGGGTCCCTTGCCGATCCCGCAGTCGCCATTGTGTTGGATGAGAAGAATCCGCACCGGCCTAATCCCCTCGTTTCGTACCTGCGTCGATAGGTTGACGAACCTAACGACCCCGCTTGTACAATCCGCGTGAAAATCTTTGTGGAATGCGTACCGTTTGTACACACCCTCTCAAAATCTTTGTGATGCGTGTACCCTTCCTGTTACCAATCACCAAGGGTCTCTTTTCTGGGTTCTGTGTGGCGTACCTACACAAGATCCTAACCGCTGCCACCAATTTTGTAAGTTACTATTGTCGAGTATCGACTTGGGGTTTTAGGTTGCTTAATGCGTTCAACTTTAAATTGCTCAGAAGGAGCCAATGGTAGCGTATTTCAAAACCTCAAGTAGCCTACAAAATGATACTAAGCTAATCCTTGATCAACCTAGTACCAGAGACACCATGGGATATGGGAACAAGAACGGTAGACGACACAAGTTGACAAATTACTGTTCATAAATTGTATTTAAATGAAAATAAACAAATGTATCAAAAAATAGGTATGCGTATCGATTGTACCTTATCTCGTACTATAGGAAAATATATGAGTATACTTCAATGAAGACAAAACATCCCACGTGGTGACTAGGAAAATGGTACGCAACGTGTACCGATCAGAATAGTATTATACAATTGAAAATAAGGTATGGGCTGTCAAATATATGCAATATGCAAGATAGTACTGAATTACGGTGCAAAGAAATAAGAATTCAAACAAAAGATATAAGTGTACCACTGCTCGTACCACAATATTATAGAAAATGATTATGCTCGCTGAAGGCGTACCTCCGGAATAATAAGTAAGTTACTGGTAAACAATTACGTACCGAATCGTGTATCTAGTTATTTATGGCAATCAAACCAGCGTACTGAACGTGTATCGTCTGAATGACAAGTAAGTTACTTAGAATATTACTGTACTGAATGTGTATCTAGTTATTTATGGCAATCAAACCAGCGTACCAAACGTACCCAACTGAAGGTTATGCGTATCTAACAATGAATTTACTGCTTATGGCTCATGTAACCTATTCGAGTGCTAAGAACAACATTTGTTTTAAATGACGAATGAAGTCTGGAATATAGTGAGTTACTGGCACGAAGCGAAACAAAAGGAAACAATGGAAATGGTGATTACCGTACTACAGAGGGATCTAGGAGTCGTCTCGATGGGTTGGCACGGGTGTACCACTGCGAAGGCGCCTTGGTCCAGTAGTCGGTAGTCCAGGGGAGTTCAGTGAGCCCGTAGGTAATCACTGGCGAAGATTGGTTGAAATGAAAGTTCGTACCTATCGTGACTTCAGGTACGGGAGAAGACTCAGAAAAGCTACTTCAGCTACACTGTTGAATGGCAAAAATACGACGGCCCAGTGTACTTGCATCCACTCGAGTCAAGCGCAGACAGATGACTGAAGGGAGAGGGCTCGTCGAAGGGGCAGGTGGAGAGCAGTGGGTGGGAGAATCCGACGAAGACCGACGACGACCGAGCACCTCCGAGTGTCCTACGGCTCTTCGCAGGGGTTTCCCGCGCTGGAGGTTTGGCTGGCCCAACTGCTTCGGCTTTCCCGCCTCTTTGTCGTCTGCCCCACTGTCTCCGCCCCCGACTTACATCAAGTTCAGAAAACCGTCACTTTGAAACTGGAATGGTTCATAATTACCCTAAGAGTACCTACCTAGTTCAAGGGTCTTAAAATTTAAGACCCTTGAACTAGGTAGGTACTCTTAGGGTAATTTCTTTAATTTAATTCAATCAGCTGAGTGGTTAAGTTTGAATTCTCATTCACAGGGGAAACTCTAGCGGTGGAATCGAAAATGGTTTATGGTAACATCTATTCACGCAGTTCTAGCGATCCTCACTACAAAAAGTGCTAAAAAGTAGTTATTTCTGGTATTTTCCCGTTGGTACCTACCCTCTTCTCTCTCATTCTAAACTTTTTTTGGATCATTCCAATCAACGAAAAATTATTCTTTTATAGATACACGATCTGAACAATGTCCGAAAACCACAAACCTGGCCCATCATCAGAGGAACCTGCTACAAATCTAGGTAAATGACTGGTTCATGCTCGTAAATTTGTTGCTGTAGATTCGTAGCTCTAGGTGTTATCAGAACTTTTTGTTTATTGTCTGACAGTTTTGTTTTATTCCTATGTCTACCTTTTTTCTAGATGGTGGAGACTTTGATTTGACTCAGGAGTCCGAAAACGACTTTGATTATTTACTGTTCCTATGAATAATTTTGTTTTATATAAAAATTATTTTTTTGTATAGTTTATATATACTGAATGTATTTTTGAATAATACTGTACTGTTTATATAATATTCAAAAATTATTATTCAAAAATACGTTCAGTAATATTCAAAAATACATTCAGTATATTATACTGAATGTATTTTTGAATATTACTGAACGTATTTTTGAATAATAATACATTCAGTATATTATACTGAATGTATTTTTGAATATTACTGAACGTATTTTTGAATAAAACTGTACTGTAAATATATTTTTACGTCAAAAATAATTATTTGTATGTTTCTTTTTCTTTTGGTAGAGAGTGTATATGTGGTGTAATGTAAGTGATATTTACCTACATTAGTTATTTGTACATACAGTTATGAGGATTTTTGGTCAATTTTTTTTGTGAATAAAGTACTTATCAACTTTTTTTTGTGTTTGTACATACCTACCTTTTACTTTCCCTCACATTTTTAGTGTATTTCAGAACCGTATATATATCATCGACGGAAAATAGTAACAACTTCCGAAATTTCGGAACAAGGCAGTAGGGAAAAAAATGGGTTGTTGCGGGTTTGCATACCTTGGTCTATAACCCCTGACGGGCGTCTCCATATGGAGACTTTACCAAAAAACGGTAAAAATTAGTTTTTTCCATGAGTAAATGCTTTTACATACCATTTTCAGTCAAAATTGGGTCAATAATGCAAGAAGCTCAATTTCGAAAATTTCCGTCAGAGGCGTTTGTCTATGATTTGGCTCCCGCCATATTAAAAATTCGCCAAATTGGTAGGTATTTCTCTATAGTATTTACTAACTTTATTGAAACGATTTTTTTCTGCAAATGAGGTGAAAAATATTGTGAAACATTGTGGGCAGTTTTAAAGCTTGAAATTGATAATCTGAGATCGTTATGATAACGGAAAAGCGCCAAGGAATACTCGGCAGGGTTCGGCTTTGTCCGTCGATGGCCGAAGTCAAGTGCCTATCCTCCCGACATCAAAGAACTCCATGTCCGCCTTGGCTGCGACCTAGGGACCATCATGGAAGAAGTATATTTCTTCCATGGGACCATCTGGAAAGTAGAAGAAGAAGGAGAGTCCGTCGGTTTTCACCAGCCCCAAACATGCTAGTAGTGACCTATGAAAGTATCCTATGAAAACATGGTACCTAAAATGGCATGGACCTAGTTTCCATGTAACATGTACTAGGTCCATGTAACATGGTAACCACCACCAGTTAACTTGTCTCCGGTACTCTGAGTTAACTTCTTGTCTCCAGTTTTCTGTGGTTTTTTCACCAGTGTAAGTGCTTTGTGGTCGCGAATACGTACAGTTTTTGATTCGTTCATTCGCATTCTTTCGGAATCCTCAAGTTTTCATCCAATTCAACCTTAAACCGTCCACTTGTGTTATCATGATTCTCCATTTTTGGTCCTCACACCGTGGATTCACGAGCAGAGAAGATCACGACATCGGCCGAAAAACAAGTTGCTAGGTGCCAATCACCATCAACTTGAATCCGTCGTTTTCCTTTCCGATTCAAAGGTATGTAAACACTTCATTTCGTTGATATCTTCACTTTTCGGATATGTAAACTACCTTGTTTGTTCAGTAAACTGCGGAGCTGGGAATGAATTTGATACTTTCGCCACAATATTTGTGGTTTCCCAATACCTAGACAGGATGACGGAGGTGTCTGCAAAATACTGTGGAAATTTTCCATTGGAAAACCAACGTAATTCAACGGTCGGGATGCAAACGTTTCACCACAAATCGGTTTTGACGGTACTGTTTGAGGTTCCAAATTTGTCGAATATAGGTTTAGGAGTTATCGGTAGACAAAAATGGAATTTTACAGGAAAAATTTAAAGTTTTCAGATTGTATTTTGCATTTTAAAGTTTCAAATTGTATTCCTAATTCAGGAATCCACATACTTAACCCGGCCATTTTTCACGAAAGTATCCTAAAACCGATATGATAGCTCGAACTGTCCCTCAAATTACATCTTAATGGTAAATTCAATGGTTGGTAAGTATCAATGGTAAAATCTGGTACCTAATTCCAGAAGAATACCGAAAAATTCAAGTTGGCAAAGTTGCCCCATTTCTCTTGAACTTTGCCGATCGATTTTATTCGATTCAAACAAAAGGTAAACTCTACATCTTTTATTGTTTCTTTATGAGGATCGTACGGACTACTAATGAAAACAAAAAGTTGTTACTTACATTGGGGTTGAAGGTCAGGGCAGGGACTTAACTAGACGTCAAAATCGAGGGAACGGAGGCCGGCGTCAACAAACGGTGATGAAAAACTGTAAACAAACATATGGCGCAAAAAAAGAGGAGCATCTAGGATGTGAGGATGGATAAAACGGCATCAGCGCTGCCTGGCGACGATTAGATAAACCTTCCGGAACTCAAAACCTACGTTATCACACTTATCAATCGGCCGATGTGATGACAGCTCGGTACATCGTTGACACATTTTACCGTAGTTTCGCCTTGCTGATTTTCCGCGTGTGTTTTGCCTGATTTTGCGAATCTCCCAGTGCGAGAATCTGGACGAAGAGTTCTCCGTATATTACCTCGCTGTGACGAAGTGCTTGCCCTCAACAGAGTCGTACAGCAAAATAGTTAATAGTACATAGTGCTATTCCCCCGAGAACTAGAACAGTTCCACTTCCACAATGCCATTACTGTGCATACATTGAGTGCAATAGCGACCGTGCAAAGTTGGACGACCAGGATATAATCCGCCCACCAAATCCTATCGATTTCCTTTGCCCTGTTTGCTGTTACCCACGGGAAATTGTGTTATACTGAAGCGATGTAATGATGAGGAGATTCACATACCTAAAACCTTGCGAGAAGCACTCAGAAATCTTGCAAGATGCACTCTCTGTAGAGTATTCGTAATATTGGCGATAATCAGAGGAGCTAATGTTAGATTACAGAAGGCACGGAATATAGATGCATAAACAAAGATACCACCGTCTGCTCCGAACACTAGGATGAAACCCCAGAAAAGCTTGACTATAAAAGGAATTTCCCCATCGTCATACCGGCAAACGTAAGTAAATGTATTTACCCGTCTATGTTTACCTATTTAATTTTATCTAAAATAATAAATAATGTTCTGGTGATACATCAGCATAGGACTTTGCAAATCTCTACCTAAATGCTTGTCTGGTACCAAAAACTAAATGAATAGGTACTCTTTCTTTTTCTTTGCAGGCTCCATTCCATGTTAGAAGGGATTTCATACTGACGACACACTTGGGACTTACTGGACTCAACCTCTAGCAATCGACCAAGTGGTAAGTATACATTAAAGCTTAGGTACGAGTAATTTAGAAAACCGTTTATGCACAAACTAGCATAGTGACATAATTGAATACGTTATAATTGATTTAATTACTCAGTTAGTAATTTGTAACTAACAAATTTGGATGGTTTTGAGTACTTTTTTTCCTTATTTTGTTTTTATTCATTTTTTCTTGGTCATGATGGTACCTGCGGACGAGATTGTGACTGCTGGAGATGACTGCAATGAAGAAAACCGTATTCTAATATCTCCTGAACAGATTTTTGTACCAGGAGAAATAATTCGTTAGGATGTTCAGGTTTGTTTGGCTTCTTCAACGACCAGTTCAATTAGTACTCAAACATTGCCAAAATCTATTTGGTCTTTTCTATTTGGGACTGTGTGGTGCAAGATGGATTTTGTAGAGTCTCAGGTTGGCTTAAAATTCATACTGAAAGTCAAACGAGTCCAAAATGAATAAAATTCATTTTGTACGCCTTTAATGGATATACTTAATTCAAATATATTATAAAATTTTTTATAAAAGTCAATATAATCCGTTATGATTAATCTCATGACTATGGTTAATATTAAATAAAATATAAAAGTACAATATGTGTAATACTATATTATATCCCCCCCGGAGGGGGGCTACCTGATTCCGGGCTAAGGAATAGGTAAATTGTAGGTTTTATATTTTTGGTGAAAATTGATAGATATATTTATATCTATTGATATAAATATATTTATTTATATGATTTATTGTATTATTTATTATTTTATAATAAATAAATATAAAATAATAAAACAAGCCAATAATAAATCAAATATATTATTTATTTATTTTATTATAATCTCACTGATGTCTTTATCTAATGAAAAAAAAACTGCCTTTACCAGAAGAAATCTCCTGACTTTTCCAAGTTGTATGGCTACTCTGAACTTACTTCATGTCATCAAATCCAAAATTGGTAAGCTCTGTAGAAATGATGCCTGCTTGGCGTAGTCATTTTATTGATTTATTTTGTACTGCACCCCAAGTTGTGATTGTCAGGTAATTTTATTGTGTAGTAATGTATCAAGTGTTTATTAATTCATGATTCTCAGTTGAGAACAAGGTAATTTGTTATCAATGACCGGAAGTTCCCAACTGCATGTATATATCAATAAATATTTTTGTTATACATTTCTTTTAATTTTAAATGTTTTCCTGTTACTTAGTTTAATATCATGATTAATCCAGAAATATTAGGGTTGAGATAAAGTTGTGGGTTGATAATAATCTAACTAGCAAACCTTTTCGGCTCAAATGTGTTCAGATTTTAGTTTTTATGCCTAATTCTAATTCCAAAGGTTCATTTTTGAAAGTAATAATTCAAAACACTGGCTTGTTTTTAATCATGGCCATCAGCAATGAACTTGAAAAGGTAACTATCACCCCGATTTTCAGCTATCCCACACCATTAACTATTCAGGAAAAATGCAAACAGAATTCCGTGAAATTCCTCATTGTTCTTATAAAAATTTAAACTCATAATAATAATTAAATTATAATTTAATAATAAAATTGTAATGTAATAATGATAAAATTATTATTTAACCCTAGAATGCAACCCCATTTTTTGTGCTTATTGCAACTCATTCGTCGATGTGACGAATACCAGTAAAAAATCGTGTTAAATGGATCAAAACAAAGGTCGTTTTCGGGAAATTGGGGAATGAAATGATTGAATTCCACATCGGTAATGGTTATTGGATTTATTCAATGAAAAAAATCCCAAAAATAATCACCATTGAGGTCATTAGGAACATTAGTACTTTTAGTAGGTACCTAAATCATTTTAAAACAACACTCATTTTCCGGGTGGAAAAAAATTCCTGGACAGTCTAAAAAAATTGTCATTACTACAAAACGATGTCTGTCTTACAGTACATGCATATAGGAACAAACGAGTCAGCCTAGACGTTTCACAGTATCAATATGACATTTCAGGGGAACTTACTTGGTTACAATGTCTAAAATTCACAATTTCCCTCTAATCACGAAAAAATAAGGCATCACTACAATGGTATCGTAGTTATGTCAAGAAAAACAGGCACAGAAGGAACTATATTATAGTGTAGTGAATTACATACCTACTGAACAGTAACTTTTATATCACCTTTGAATGAACTACAATCCAAAAGTCAATAAGATGAACTTGAACATCTATAATTCAGACTTTTGTCTCAATATATCACGAAGCTTATGATAAACATCAAAAGTCTTACTCAAGTAAAAAAAAGTCTTACTAGCATCATTTGATGTGGGGTTCAATTCGAATGTTGGATATATTAGAACATGGATTTTAATGCTGTTCAAATTCGAGGCTCGCATGCCGTTAAAGATTCCACTATTTCTTACTCAAAATAGGTAGGTACTAACTAAATTACTAAGTGAAACAGTTATGTGCAGGAAGAAGGTAAATAAATTACGAGTTTTATCGCCTACCAACTAGTTGCCTTAATGCTTATCCTATGGAATGTCCGCTGGAATTAATGAATTACTAAACAATATGTTTTTGATCATGGTTCGGAAACAACCAGAAAGCAAAACGAAATAACGTTCGAGTGAGATCGAGTCGAACGAGTTGTAAGCAAACGACAGGAGTTCGTTACGAAGTTTATCAAAGTAGCTAGGTATGTCCGTAATCCGTAAAATAACTGATTTTCCAATACGCAACACCCTCCTTCGAAAGTTAACATCCGCGAATCCTATTAAGCACTACGGAACCCGGCTTTAGGAACACGGCACACGATACCTACTTCACAAATCACATCGGCCGATTGATAAGTGTGATAACGTAGGTTTTGAGTTCCGGAAGGTTTATCTAATCGTCGCCAGGCAGCGCTGATGCCGTTTTATCCATCCTCACATCCTAGATGCTCCTCAAAAAAAGAGTTATTAATTAACAGCTGTCAAATGAGGCCTACTCTGTCAAACCAAACGTCGCCGCCAGTGTTTCCACTTCGTGGGAATTTTTCCCTTTTGTGGGAAATTCCGGGGGTCCGAGGGAAAAAAAAGGGAAACTTTTTTCTGTGGGAAAAAATTCCCACAGTCAATATTTTTGACCGATTCTTTCATTTTATCACGCTTTTTTGTGCAATGATATAATCTAGGGTCGTACCAATACCTCACGTATCCTACATATTTTTTTTACTACCTACATGTTTTTGACCAACAAACTACAATACAAAGCTGACGCATGATCACGCTTAGTCAAGGCAGAAGTAAAGATGAACAACAACAACGTGCTTACCAGTAACAAGAAGCTTCGAGTTCGAGACAAAGGTCGTCTCGTCATCATGTTATTCTCGTTAGTCAATGTTATTGTAAACAGTGAGTCTCTTATTTTTCACCAACCGTGCGACGTTAACATCATTCGTCTTTTCCGACACCCATTTCGTTTTAGGTATGTATCTATTCAATAGTAATTATCTGCATACGATATCGTTTGAAGTGGCAGGGGAAGAATAGTGTCTTGGCTTCTTGTCCACTCAAACTAGTTTCGAGAGAAATGACTTCCATGTTTCTTAATTCAAGACAATTCAGAAAATGGACTAGGATGGTTATTCCCGAAACCTTATAGAAGAAAAAATATATCATGGAAAATCATTTGTCCAGTGTAAAGAGTCTAAATTTAGACTCTTTAGTCCAGTGAAAGGTAGGAAAAATTCATCAAGGGCTATGGGAAATTAGGAGGGAATTTTTTACTTGTCTGTGGGAAATCGTGGGAAATTTTAGGATGGGCTGTGGGAAATTTTGGTTTGGTGTGGTGGAAACCCTGGTCGCCGCATTCTGTGGAGTGCTTTCGGAACATCACGAAAAACAACTCGAACATAGGAAACTGGCAAAGTTGCCACGGATGGCAAATTTGTCCCAGTTTACGACTGATTTTGATGAAATTTGGTAAATAGGCTCCGTCTGGGGTCTAGTTGTGCACTGAAGCGTAAGAATTTGCAATTTGCGAGTTTCTTTTGGTTTATTATTTTCAATGATGAACCTTTGGAATCGACCAAGAAAAAAAAAATTTAACACCCCCTCAAAATTTGGTGGTTTACGTTTCAAGGTACGCAGAATCCAAAAATCGAATAAAAATTTGGCCGTCCGTACGCCGTACGCGGCACTTTTGCCACTTAGCATTGACCGATTTTGATGAAATTTGGTATGTAGGCTCCATTTGGGGTTTGTTGATTTTTATTTTATTTTTTTTTTTTGAATTTTTTTTCATTTTTGGTTTTTTATTTTCAATAATGAACCTTTGGAAACGACCAAGAAAAAAAAAAATTTTAACACCCCTTCAAAATTTGATGGTTTACGTTTCAAGGTACGTAGAATCCAAAAATCGAAACATATTGTTTAGTAATGCATGCATTCCAGGGGACGTCCCATTGGATAAGCATTAGATCAGTTTAACCAGTTGTTAAGTGATAAAACTGTTTCACTCGAAGTAATTTATTTATTACTTTAGGCAAGAAATACTGACCCCCCCCCCCACCATTATCCACCATAACATTTCTAGCGGCATGGGAGCCTCGAATCTGAAGAGCATTTTAAAATCCATGATCTACGATACCCAACATGCGAATTCGAGTTCACCCCCCCCCCCCCCCCCACCTACCCAACGCCAACAATGGTGCCAGTCTGGCACCAAAGCGGAAATACGTCGTAACATTGAACTTTCATCTGTTAGTTTTGGTAGGCAGTCCGTCAAAGTTCACATCCGTATTCAAGGTGAAACACAAAAAAAAAACATATTGTTTAGTAATGCATGCATTCCAGGGGATGTCCCATTGGATAAGTATTGGATCAGTTTAACCAGTTGTTAAGCGATAAGACTGTTTCTCTCGATGTAATTTATTTATTACTTTAGGGAAGAAATAGTGACACCACCACCCCCCCTCCCACCACCAGTATAAACCATAACACTTCTAGCGGCATGATAGCCTCGAATCTGAAGAGCATTTTAAAATCCATGATCTACGATACCCAACATGCGAATTCGAGTTCACCCCCCCCCCCCCCCCACCGTCACCACAACGCCAACAATGGTGCCAGTCTGGCACCAAAGCGGAAATACGTCGTAACATTGAACTTTCATCTATTAGGTTTAGTAGGCAGTCCGTCGAATGTCACATCCGTATTCAAGGTGAAACACCAAAAAACCCAAGAAATATGAGGTTTATGGTGCCCTGGCACCATGCTGGCACCACTTTTATTTCCATGGTGGTACAGAAAGTAATTCATGCAAATCCTAAGGTATAATGAGAATTTTTCCTCAATTTCAAAGCTTGGATACAATTAGTAAGCAGTAAAGGAACCGAAATATTGAAAAATTGGATATTTTGTGAATATTATCCCCCCACTCATCCCCTCCTCTTGCAAAATTTGGTACTCTGGTGAAATCATGTACAACTCGGAAGTTATTTTAGTCAAACAAAAAAAGAAACACACAAATCGGTTGGAAATTGAGGCCTGGGCAGAGTTTATAAGATTATGCCCGCAAACTTACGTTTTTTAAGCATTAACCCCCCCTTTCCCCCCTTAAAAAGCAAAATTCAAAATTCCGGCGCCGTAGTGCACAACTAGATAGTTTTCCGCGTCGATGAAAAAAAGAACCACAAAAATCGGTTGAGAACTAAGGGCTGTGCAGAGTACACAAGATTATGCCCAAAAACGCACGTTTTTTGAGCATTAACCCCCCCTTTCCCCCCCTTAAAAGGCAAAATTCGAAATTCCGGCGACGTAGTGCACAACTAGATAGTTTTCCGCGACGAACAAAAAAAGAACCAGGAAAATCGGTTGAGAACTAAGGCCTGTGCAGAGTACACAAGATTTTCTTACACACACACACACACACACACACACATACACACACACACACACCTATACGCGCCCGGCCCCCGTTTGTGGTCAAGGGCGCCTTATGGTCATTTTTGACATTTTGAGTTACATACACCATGATACTCCCTGATGTCTGAAACGGATAAATAACCAACCCCCACCCTTTTACACTCCGACATTTATACACTCCGTTTCGGATTTCCACCGCACAACTGGTCATTAGGGGTCTTTTCACCATCACTTCTGGTCATTGTGTATAAAACGCAACTGGTCCTTACACTCCGTGCTCTGAATCCCACAATCAAAGGTGGTCACTGATTTCCCGTTTCGGATTTTCACCGCACTTCTGGTCCTTTTGAGGTGCCAACTGGTCATCAGACCCCCGAATTTGCCTCAGAGAGTGACGTCACAAGGTAATACTTTCAGGCCTTTATTTTCAAAGGGGTGTAGCACATGGCGTCCTCAATAATATTGAGGTTGATATTATCAACTTAATTTTTCCGTATTTGTATTGCTCTTGGTTAAATAATATTGAAACCATCTGCCAATGAAGTGGAATGTATTCATAAATATGCTAAACAGTGGGCGTAGCACATAGCTTCCTACTCTTCCGGTTTTCGAGGATTTCTCGTGTTTTTTTCCACGTTAACATTTACGTATTATATGGGGAAGATTTTTCTGCATTTAGGGGTACTACATCTTTTACCCCCACCCCAAACATAAGTGTGTTAGGTATGTTAAATCCAAATCCTCCTCATAAAAAATCGTGTAGGTACTTTTTGGAAACAGGGGGATCAGGAGATTCACATTTTGGTAGAATTACATTTTTTACCACCACCCTAACATACAGTATGTTAGGTATGCTAGTACCAAATTCTCCACATGAAAAATCGTGTAGGTACTTTTTGGAAACAGGGTGATCAGGAGATTCACATTTTGGTAGAATTACATTTTTTACCACTACCCTAACATACAGTATGTTAGGTAGGTATGTTAGATCCAAATCCTCGACATAAAAAATCGTGTAGGTACTTTTTGGAAACAGGGTGATCAGGAGATTCACATTTTGGTAGAATTACATTTTTTACCACTACCCTAACATACAGTATGTTAGGTATGTTAGATCCAAATCCTCCACATAAAAAATTGTGTAGGTACTTTTTGGAAACAGGGTGATCAGGAGATTCACATTTTTGTAGAATTACATTTTTTACCCCCACCCTAACATACAGTATGTTAGGTATGCTAGTACCAAATCCTCCACATAAAAAATCGTGTAGGTACTTTTTGGAAACAGGGTGATCAGGAGATTCTCATTTTGGTAGAATTACATTTTTTACCTCCACCCTAACATACAGTATGTTAGGTAGTATGCTAGTACCAAATCCTCGACATAAAAAATCGTGTAGGTACTTTTTGGAAACAGGGTGATCAGGAGATTCACATTTTGGTAGAATTACATTTTTTACCACTACCCTAACATACAGTATGTTAGGTAGGTATGTTAGATCCAAATCCTCGACATAAAAAATCGTGTAGGTACTTTTTGGAAACAGGGTGATCAGGAGATTCACATTTTGGTAGAATTACATTTTTTACCCCCACCCTAACATACAGTATGTTAGGCATGCTAGTACCTAATCCTCGACATAAAAAATCGTGTAGGTAGGTACTTTTTGGAAACAGGGTGATCAGAAGATTTACATTTTGGTAGAATGACATTTTTTACCCCCACACTAACATACAGTATGTTAGGTATGCTAGTACCAAATCCTCGACATAAAAAATCGTGTAGGTACTTTTTGGAAACAGGGTGATCAGGAGATTCACATTTTGGTAGAATTACATTTTTTACCCCCACCCTAACATATAGTATGTTAGGTATGCTAGTAACAAATCCTCCTCATAAAATTTAAATTTCCCATCTGCCAATGAAGTGGAATGTATACTACCTATTCTACTTTTCTTTTTTTTATTGAAAAACTTATCAATAAATACCCCCTGGTATTGCTTCTGAGTCTACCAAGGTAGCGGAAGCTTTGTTTTCACTTTTCAAGGACGAAAAAAAAAAGTTCTCCAAAATCAAAATTTTCACTCGCGTTTTGCGTTTTAGACCTTTCTGAACAATTTTGGTTCCGTGTCTGTCTGTCTGTGTGTCTGTCTGTCATGAATTCCTTGTAACGCGCATAACTATACGAAGTTATTGTCCGATTTCGATGAAATTCTCAGGGATTGTGCGGGTTGGTGTGTAGACGGTCCCCTATAAAATCATCATCCTCGGACTGATAGAAGCGACTGCGCATGCGCAAACGTGAATTCCTTGTAACAGCCATAACTTCCACATTTTCCATCCGATTTCAATGAAATTTTCAGGGATGTTACAGATTAGTGATTAGATGGTTCCCTATGAAAATCATCACCTTCGGACTGATAGAAGCGACTGCGCATGCGCAAACGTTAATTTTCTTGTAACGGCCGTAACTTCCACATTTTCCATCCGATTTCAATGAAATTTTCAGGGATGTTACAGATTAGTGTTTAGATGGTCCCCTATGAAAATCATCACCCCCGGACTGATAGTAGCCGATGCGCATGCGGAACGTGAATTGCTTGTAACTGCCATAATTTCCAAAAATTTCTACCCGATTTCGATGACATTTTCAGGGATTACGAGGATTAGGTTGTAGATGGTCCCCAATGAAAATCAAGGCCTTAAAATTTACAGTAGCCTCTGCGCATGCGCAATTGTAAAATCCTTGTAACAGCCGTAACAGTTGCGTCTGAGGTGAGGATCTCAAAGCCATTCAACAAACCCCTCTGTAGATCAGTAAACAAAGTACTGGACTCACATGCAGGAGCTCCAGGTTCGATTCCCAGTCTCGCATGGAATTTTTTGATTCCAATCACTACCGCACTTACATTTTTGGTCCGAATTTGATGAAATTTTCTAGGATTGTCCAGATTAGCGTGTAGATGGTACCCTATGAGGGTAGTGGAAGGTACTTACAGATTGGTGTTTTCAGATTACCTAACTACTATGCATCGGATCACCTATATAATCGGGTTATGGATACGAGGAAGCTATGTGCCACACCCACTTGGCAGACTTTTTTTGGTTGCGAACAACCCGTCCAATGAGCGCGCAAACATTCGCAACCCCTGGATTGTGCCAAAATTGAGATGAAGGTAGACCCCAAGTGTGACACATGCATTTTTATCAATGTTCAACGCTGAATCACATGGTAGTTTCCATTTTTGGATTTAACTGGAATTTTTTGAAACGGTGGAGGTGTTTAGGTGGTTTGTAATAGAAAATCGCTCTTCTTCCATCCTTATGAGTTACGACGCAATTTTAATCAGTTCGGGTGGCTAGAGTGGAGTAGAGTTAGCCACCCGAACTAATTTAAAAGAAGGAAAAAAAGGAAAAAGAAAAACAGCATTTTTCTATTAAAAACTACCGAATTTCCACCACCGTTTCGATAAATTCCAGTTAAATGCAAAAATGGATATCAAATGATTTAGCGTCGAAAAATAATGAAAAAACATGTGTCACACTTGGGGTCTACCTTAATCTCAATTGTTTTACCTTAATCTCTGGACGGGTTGTGTGCAACCAAAAAAATCGGTTGAGGGGTCAAAAATTCATGAAATTTTGCGTAGAATGCGTGAAAGTGTGATAGTTGAATTTCTCAAAAAATTCTCAAAAAAAAATTCGTTAAAAATTATTAAAATTTTAATTTAAGGGGAGTTACCGCTTGAAGTTTTTTCTACCCCTCAAGACAACGGAGATAGAAAGGGTGGTCCGTTACTTATGAAACACCCTGCATAGTTTTGGTTCCTTAGCAACCAGTAATCAAATTTCCCATGTGAAGCTCCCTGTTTTTCGAATCGAGTGTGAAGCTCTTAATTTGTAAATAAACTTGATTGTGAAGGTAGGTAGGTAGTAAGTACCTACGGTTGATAGGTTAAACTATTTTTTCTAAAAACAGTGACAAGGGCGCAAAGGTGTGATCTCTGCAGACGAGAGATGTCCTTTACAGGAAAATTATGTAGCTCTCTCATTTCTCGAGTAATCTCAAATGTCCGGAGACCATTGGAAGTATCGTAAAATTTTCTATCTCCTTAATGCTCAAAAAATACAATTTTTCCAGTTGAATGTAATGGGGAATGAAGCAAACTAAAAACTGAACTTTGTAACTTTTCGTAAACTTACCGTTTTTCAATGCCCATAATGTCCTAATAATTAGAGATAATGAACTATTGCCGATAAGCCTGAAAACTGAGCCAGAATTTCAGCATAATCGAAAAAATCAAAAAACCATATAATAACATAATCGAAAATCAAATTATCAAAAAGCGCATAATCGCATAATCAAAAAACGTTTTACGATGGAACTTTTTTTTGTTTGAACACGGAAAAACGATAATTTTTCAACAAATTCGACGTTTTGACGGAAGGATTCGGGGTTGGATAGTGGCGGCAGATGGGATACCCCTGAATCCTCCCGTCAAAATGTCGATTCCATTGAGAAGAAAAACGCTGCACAAGTTACACAAAGTTTATTATTTTTCTGAGTAGATCAATCGCCTACTAAACACACAGCTTTGTCATTGTCACTACCTACGAACCATATTTTCCCTTCACAATCAAGTTTATTTCGAAGAAATAAACGCTTCACACTCAATGAGAAGAAATAGGGAGCACTTTTGGGAATTTCAACCCTTAATTTTCACCCCTTAGAAATGACTGACATCAACCAGAAGCTTCGGGGCACAAATCGAGCCCATATAATAAATTTCATCAAAATTAGTCCATGGTAACTAAGGGAAGTGCCGCGTACAAAGTAAAGTAAAGTTGCTAAGTTCACTTGTTAGGTTGCTTTATTATAATAACCCATAATAACGTTCAACTGAAAAAAATTGTATTTGGTATTAGGGAAACAGGAAAATTCACGATCTTTCCAACGGTCTCTTCACATTTGAGATTACTCGGGAAATGAGGGAGCTATGGCCGTTTTAATGAAGTATGGTCGATAACATGAAAAAGTGTTAAAGCGTGGGCAAGTTTTCGTTACGTTTTCTCGATTATGTGCCGATGTTAAGACATGAAATGACAATTATGAGGCACTTTATGTTGCAAATTAGTTGTAAAACCGACCCCTTGAAGGAATGAGATCTGCTTTGTAGACACCCTGTGTAATCGGGGATATTGTTTCTTGGTCATTTATTATTTTTAGTTATGAACCTTAGTGGATATGAACCTTAGTAGATGAGAACGGATTTTTACGTTGCAATTTTTTCCAAGTTGCTGTTACCTGGTTCCGACTAAGATCAATTACACACTTCTATTGAACTGCCCTTCTGGAAACGGAGGAATATACAGGATGTTACATTTCATAACGGTCACAGGGGCAAGAGCCAATTTTACAACTCATTTCTATTTTAAAAAAAGCCTCATAGTAATTTTTTGTAGAAGCTTCGGTTTTGAGTTATTTCACTTTTAAGATTTTTTCGTGTTTTCCACCATATGTCAGTAAAACGGCTTTAGCTCCCCGAATTTTCATGATACTTTCTGTCTGATTAGACCGTTGGAAAGAGCGTATATTTCCCTATCTTCTTGATGGAGAAAAATATTTTTTTAAATCGGGAAAACGGATAAATAAAAATGGACCTTAAACGAAAAACTGGTAAAATCTTGGAAATTTCAATATGTTTGAAAACCTCATTGGTTCTTGTAATGACCCACATATCATCAATAATTAGTTCTTAAATAAAGAAGCTAACCGGGAGGATCATTGAATGAGTCATCACCCACTGGGGGAGACGAGTTACGGGGGATACGCCAACATGACGTCACCTTTCCACCTCTCTCTCTCCCGAGCTAACGACATGTGTATAATAACCGGGTGTCCCCAGAAGTTATGGTCCACCCTCCGGCATTTCCGTATTTAATTACGTAAAACAATGGGCCCAACGCCATTTTTCATTTTTTTTTTGTAAAGAATTCAGGAAAAAATACTTTTGCGCAAAACAATTGCGCGCAATTGTGGCGCAATTGACACTAACTTTGTTTTTTCAAATGGGAACACCCATTTTTTATTGCAGATTCAGATTCTACGTCAAATTTCATGAGAAATTCATACCCGAATCGATTTTTTTCATTGCGTGCAACTGGTACTTTACGCGCGCAAAGTGACCAGGGTGCGCAAAAAGTGAATTTTTTTTAACCCCAAGTGTGGCACATTTTTTTTTTCATTATTTTTGACGCTAAATCACGTGGTGAGGTCTTTTCTTCGATTTCATCGTTATTTTTCCAAATATAGAAGGAAAAATAATGTTTTTGGACTTTATTTTCCCTCCCCCCTTCCGCAATACGGGCTGGGTGGGGACCTGGCTAGATTAAAAATAAATTCCTCACTTCTAAATTAAAAAAAAATATTGCAAAGTAGGTAGGTACTTACCTACTTTAATGTTTTTAAAAAAAAATCAAAAAGCTTCTCATCTCAAATTTTCAAAAAAAAAAAAAAAAGTAAAGTTACAAAATCTCCGAAAAAAGTAGTAATAAAAAACTAAGATAGTAATAATGAAATTAAAAAAGCTTATTGATTTTTTTTACATTAAAGTAGTAAAGTAGTACCGACCTACTTTCCAACATTTTTTAAAATTAAGATGAGAGGAATTTATTTTAATCCTGTCATAGCCGGTCCCCAGCCCGTGTCGCGAAAGGGGGGGAAAAATTAAGTCCAAAAACATTATTTTTAATTCTAAATTTGGAAAAATAACGATGAAATCGAAGGAAGGACCTCACCACGTGATTCAGCGTCAAAAATAATGAAAAAAAATGTGCCTGTTGTGGTAAAAAATGTGTGGTTAAAAAAAATTCACTTTTGCGCACCCTGGTCACTTTGCGCGCGAAAAGTACCAGTTGCGCGCAATGAAGAAAGTCGGTTCGGGTATGAATTTCTCATGAAATTTGACGTAGAATCTGAATCTGCAATAAAAAATGGGGGTTCCCATTTGAAAAAACAAAGTTTGTGTCAATTGCGCACAATTGCGCGCAATTTTTTGCGCAAAAGTATTTTTTCTGAATTCTTTACAAAAAAATATGAAAAATGGCGTTGGGCCCATTTTTTACGGAAATGCTGGAGGGTGGACCATAACTTCTGGGACACCCGGTATACATTATAAATATATTATATTATATTATAAGATCACTCAGGGATGCTCCCTTATGCCAATCTAGTCCAGTCTATCGTCTTCATCATTTCGCTCTCAAACCTCTCTTCGAATAAGGATCTCCTCGAAGTACTAGGCTCAATAGGTAAATATCCCGTCATCCTCCTAGGTTCTCTGAAACGCCGGTGTGGTATCATCATATGTTTCCCAGGTGTTGTGTTTGGTGGTCGCTGTGAGAAACGCGGACGCCAGGATGCTTCTAATTCATTGATTCTAATTTTTTCCAATGTGAAATTCTTTTCTGGTGAATAAATCTTTTCACCGTTTCGCATTTACATTGTACTTATTTCACATGGTGTCAGAATTACAAAGAACCATGCCTAAAAGTTCGAAACTAGTAAAGACGCGTTCTTTTCGCAAGATCAGTGTACCTGAAGATCCCGACGAATCCGATGGAAATTCGCTCAGAAGACGATGTCAAATCCCGCGAGTAAGCCAAGACTGGATGAACAGGTAACTTCAAGGTCTACGTACACTTATGCTCCTCCTCCGTTCTCAAGTTTTTGTTCGCAAAAAGATGTTCCCTGGGCTACATGGCGAAGGAAATTGAGAGATACAGATATACTACGATGCTATACCAACAGGCTCAAGAAGTCCAAGTGAGTACTTTTATTATCTATGGGGGATGATGCGGAAGACGTCTTAGACTCATTCAATCTGACAAACCCGTCATACACAGACGTTCTAGAGAACTTTGATAAATTTTATGAAAAGAAAGTTAATATAATCTACGAGAGATCTAAATTCAACAAACGAGTGCAGCTTCCTAATGAGTCTGCAGAAGATTTCATTACATGCCTCATGAAACTTGTCAAAACGTGTAACTACGGAAATTGAAAGACGAATTATTGCGGGACCGCTTGTTAGTTGGAATAAAAGATGCCAGCCTCTCCCGGACGTTACAGATGGACTCAGAACTTACTTTAGAGAAGGCAGTTTCCAAAATCAAGCTTGTTGAAGAAGTCAAGGGCACCAAAACCTCGTACGTGGAGCTAGTACAGAAGTTCCTTTACCATTCGACGAGGTGGAGTCCCTTAGGGCTAGTCAGAGTAAATATGTAGATCGAAATAGTCGAACTCCAGAATTTGAAAAGTCTTTCAAGTGCTTTTACTGTGGTGACACAAATTATCACCCACGAATGCATGTAAGGCATTAAGGCCAAATGTGATTTCTGTGGTCTGGAAGGCCATTTTGCCTCATGTTGCTTCAAGAAGAAGAGGAAGGAAAAACTGGTAGGAGAGCTGCAATTACATTCCAGTATGGAGGAACTTTTGCTCGAATGCGTACACTTTCAAACATTATCCATAGGAGGCTCGGTTCTGCAAAATCCTCCTTTGATGGTTCCTTTGAGGGTGAACAACACCCAACTTGTCTTCAAAGTAGATACAGGAGCAGATATATCCTGTGTGCCTTTTGATGTTTGGGCATCCGATTTGAAAAAACCGAATCTAGTTTCCTATCATGGAAAAATAGAGGGAGCTGGGCAAATTGCTCTCACTTGTCTCGGGATGTTTGAGGCAAACTTGAAAACCCTCAATGATTTGACTTGCAAGGAGCAGATCTATGTCATAAAAGGTCTAAAACTACCTTGCTAGGTCGGCCTGCTATAAAAGCCCTGTCGATCATCTCCGTGTCGCCTTCCGTTGGGCTCACATTTTCTATGAAGGGTACATCCAAACAGGTCGTTTCAAGAAGTTCAGGCGTGTTGAAGGGCCGCCCATACAAAATGGAACAAGACGTTCTCCTCTCAGATGAGCTGCTAGAACAAGTACGATCAGCTACAGCATCAGATCCAGCTTTACAACTTATTCGTAATTTCCTCATTAATGGATGGACTACAAGTAAGGATATCAACCCCAAGTGTTCCCCATTCTATAAGTTACGAAATTCTCTGGCCTATGTCGACGGTCTGTTGTTCATGAAAGGCAGGATAGTCATTCCGCGGGTTCTACACGCTTCTGTATTGCACAAACTTCATGCAGGTCATCTGGGCATCATTAAGTGTAGGCGACTCGCTCAAGGATCTGTCTGGTGGTTGGGAATTTCAAAAGACATTGCTTCCCAGGTCACCGATTGTCAGATCTGCTCCATGAACAGAAATATTTCGATCGCAGGGGTGGGGCCAATAAGGAACAACAAGACGGGGTGGTAATGAAGACGATCCACGTGAAGAACAAAGACGTATCAGAAGTTATCGCTGCTAAGCATGCAGCCCCAAGGTCCTACTTTGTCCAGACTGAAGACCAAAAGAAAAATACAACACCTCTTTCCTTCGGAAAGGTCACTGAGAAATGGCCAGTTGCTGTCCTACCTGCACCTCCTGGAAACTTACAGTTATCGCCGGAGAGGAGACTTCAAAGAATCTTCAGGCCTCCCCAACGTCTTGACTTGTGAGGGAGGATGTGGTATCATCATATGTTTCCCAGGTGTTGTGTTTGGTGGTCGCTGTGAGAAACGCCGGACGCCAGGATGCTTCTAATTCATTGATTCTAATTTTTTCCAATGTGAAATTCTTTTCTGGTGAATAAATCTTTTCACCGTTTCGCATTTACATTGTACTTATTTCACAGCCGGGGCTGACGGGCTAGCCGCCTTCCTCAGTGCTTAGCACCACGGTGTGGTTATGAACGCCGATGCGACAGTACTGCATGTTAGGATAGGGATCTCTCTCTCTTCGTTGAGTAGGGGTTAAAGAAAAGTCAAACGCCGCAGCGAGAAGGTCAGCTCTTCACTCACCGACACGCAAACATAACAGTTCTGTATCCGACTTGTGATTTTCACCTTTAGGCCTAAAAGATGCGCCAAAATCTCAGCTTTCCAAAGTTTAGTTACCTTTATTTTCAACGAAATGAACATTTCAACGTGAATTGTTTTTCAACGAAATCAGCTTTCCGACTGAGACAATCGAGCACACATTTCGTGTAATTAATCGCACAGTTCCCTGTGATTAGGAATATAATGTTATTCATACAGTGTTTATTTGTTCAATCACACTCTTATGTGTGAATACAAATTTAATCTTATTTTTAATCATGTTTTAAACATATTTTTGTCATTATTTTATTCATATCCATCAGTATAAATTACTGTGTTAAAATTATTTTAACATCATAATTCATGAGTAGATAGGAGTTTGCCCAATTCTGCCACTCCGTCCCAACGTTCAATCCCTCTGATCGTCTCAGTCGGAAAGCTGATTTCGTTGAAGAAATTCACGTTTTTCTTCTTTCAAACACACATTTTGGTTTATTATTTTCAATAATGAACCTTTAGAATCGACCGAGAAACATTTTTTTCAACACCCCCTCAAAATTTGATGGTTTACGTTTCAAGGTACGTAGAATCCAAAAATCGAATAAAAATTTGGCCGTCCGTCCGCCGTACGCCGTGCGCCGTACGCGGCACTTTTGCCGCACTTTTTGGTTGGTGGCTTTGCAGACGAGTGATCAATATAGAAAAATAATAAACCATTGTGTAATAACTTGCAGCGTTTTTAAATAATTTTCCCATTGAAATAAAAGTAACTAAACCGTTGGAAAGCTGAGACTTTGGCGCATCTTTTAGACTTACAGGCAAAAATTCACAAGCCGAATTACAGAACTCCAGCTTTCAAGATTTCACCAGTTTTGTTAGGTCCATTCTTTATCCGTGTCCCGATTTAAGAAAAAGTTTACTCCATCATGGAGTTGGAAAAATTTACGCACTTTCCAACGGTATTATCAGATAAAAAATTAACATGAAAATTCGGGGAGTTTAAAGCCATTTTTGCCGACAGAAGGTGGGGAACATGAAAAAAATCTTAAAAGTGAAATAACTCAAAATGAAGCTTCTACAAAAAATTCCTATTAAGAATTTTTTGCTGAAAATCAGTTGTAACATCGAATCCTGCCCTGTGACCATTACAAAATGTAACACCCTGTAAAACTCAAATACTCGATCAAAATACATACACATGGTCAGAAAAAATGAAATAGAGGGCAAGAAAATGTTTGTTAACATTCTCATAATAAAACCCACATCATAACTAGTTAAAAACGTATTTTTGTAAAGAACAAAAATACGAACTCTGGGTAACCCTTCAGCACAACAACTTAATACGGGTACCTACCTATTTGTGACCACTTGAATATGAATTCCTGACAGTTCATTTCAAGTAAGTTTTGATTCCGTTCTTTCAAAACAGACAGGTATACAACTACTCGACTTCTTCAAAGCTCTAGAAGATACCGCCGAAATTTCCGGATAGTTGCCAATGGTTTACTTCATTTCAATGTCATTCAAAGTAGAACGGAATCATAGTGTATGTAGTCTCACCTACCTGACGTGATACCTACAGAACAAATAGCACCCTACACTACCAGTTCCTATTATGAGAAAACCCAATGCACCTATTGTAAAATTTTTGAACTCAACTTCCTGTCAGAGGCGAGGATAGAGTGTATACCTTTGATTTTATTTTAGTAAGTATGTTACGGGGTGTGCCACGTTGAAAAA
>CM019174.2:3933226-4185634 GCA_009739505.2 Apolygus lucorum | reverse complement strand
TTTCCCTCCCCCTTCCGCAAGAATCCAAAAATCGAATAAAAATGTGGCCGTCCGTCCGCCGTACGCCCGTGCGCCGTACGCGGCACTTTTGCCGCACTTTTTGGTTGGTGGCTTTGCAGACGAGTGATCAATATAGAAAAATAATAAACCATTGTGTAATAACTTGCAGCGTTTTTTAAAAATTTCCCCATTGAAATAAAAGTAACTAAACCGTTGAAAGCTGAGACTTTGGCCATCTTTTAGACTTACAGGCAAAAATTCACAAGCCGAATTACAGAACTCCAGCTTTCCAAGATTCACCAGTTTTTGTTTAGGTCCATTCTTTATCCGTGTCCCGATTTAAGAAAAAGTTTTACTCCATCATGGAGTTGGAAAAATTTACGCACTTTCCAACGGTATTATCAGATTAAAACGCTACAAATCATTGCTCAAAGGTTTATTATTTTCTGCAGAGATCACCCTTCTGTATAGATCACTGGTTCTCCATCAATAGCACCTACCACCATCTGTATTCTCCCTTGACCTTCCCTCTCAAATTTCAGCTTCTGCGTTCAATAGGATTGAAAATGGCTTCCGGAGCTCACTCAGCTGATCAGTGATTGAAGAGGAAGAAGCCTTTGAGCAATGATTTGCAGCGTTTTTTACCCACCAACATTTTTTTTACCTACCAACTTTTGTTTACCTACCAGCTAGGTACTACCTACCACACCATACTGGCTTCACACCTTCACCATCAAGTAGAAGTTTATTAGTACGCAGAAGGCAAAACTGTATACAAATCGAAGAGATGAACAGCGATCGCATTTTAGTCCGATAAAATTTGAATGGAGATTAGACCTCTTTTGCGATTCACACTCATGATTCTGTTTTATCGAAGGAAAACCTTCAAGTACTCGTAGGGACCGAACAATTTGTCCTACAGAGCTCCGGGTGGTCTCAAAAATTTTTAAAAATTCTATACTATTTAGAATTGGTGAAAAAACGATTGGTACCTTTATTTCGAGACTTTTCGAGCTAGGGCACTCTTGAAAATTTCAACCCTTAATTTTAACCCCTTAGAAGTGACCTACATCAACCAAAAGCTTCGCGGCACAACTAGACCCCCAATGGAGCCCATATACCAAATTTGAACCAAATCGGTCCAGTGTTGCTAAAGGCCCGTTTACACCAAACGAGCATTATTGGCGAACACTGTTCGCAAACAATCGCGAGCGAGATGCACGGGCGGTGTGAACACTCACCCTCGCCGAACAGAGTTCGCAAACCCTGTTCGCGAACATTCTCGAACGTTCGAGCGCGTTCCGCCTCTTGTCGGTAAACCGACGAATCATCAAAGGGATTCGTGTTCGTTGCGCGTCCGGTGTAAACGGCATATCGGCGAGAGAACGAGCGGCCGGTGGTAGGACTGCATTTTTTCAAAACTTAATAAATTTTATTAATAATCCGTATTCGCAGTTCAGCATTCTCTCGTTTATCCAATATAGAGAATAAATATTGTATTCTCTATTCTGCATTTTCAACTCTTGTTCAACAATTGTTTTTAAAGAACAACAATGTTTTTAAAGAACTTTGTCAAGAGAGAGAAAATCATTAATTTATTGAACATTTTAGGAGTTATAAAAGTTGGACAACGACTCCATTAGCTGTCGAAAATGTTTATAAAGAACTAATTTTGATTTTCAGTTTGTAGTAGGTAGGTATGTTTAGTAAAGTTTAAAGTAAGTATGTTGTATTTTTTGAAGTTCTTGAAGCCTCCATTTACATTTAACGGGATTTTTAAAGTTTAAAATTGAATGATTCAAAATTATTGTTGTACCTACCTATTAATCTCTCATCCTTTTTTAAAAAAATCCCCCCACAAATTTGACCAAACACTCATTTTTCCAATTTTCACTGAGTCAAAGGAAACTTTTCAACCGAATTGAAAGGCGTCAGGACAACGGCTACGATTCAAGTGTACAACAAATTTAACTTTTAAAAAAATCGGTATGACTTGATAAAATCAATCTATTCTATATGGCGAGTGCCATATTCAAAAGATATTATCGGGAACTTTCTCGAATGCTCGAGAACAACTGCTCGTGCGGGCGTGCTCAGGCAGTGTGAACGGGAGCTCGTTTGCGTGTTTGCGAACGTTCGCAAACGTTTGCGAACGTTCGCAAACGTTCGCGAACGTTCGCAAACAGTGCTTGTTTGGTGTAAACGGGCCTTAAGAAAAGTGCCGCGGGCGGCGGACGGGGGACGGCGGACGGACATTGCAAATTTGGATTCTACGCACCTTGAAACGTAAAGTGACAAAGTTTGAGGGGGGGTTATAAAAATTTTTTGCGATACGATCACATAGGCTTATTATTAGAAAAATAATAACCAAAATTAACATGAAAATTCGGGGGAGTTAAAGCCATTTTTGCCGACAGAAGGTGGGGAACATGAAAAAAATCTTAAAAGTGAAATAACTCAAAAAACGCTGCAAATCATTGCTCAAAGGTTTATTATTTTCTGTATAGATCACCCTTCTGTATAGATCACTGGTTCTCCATCAATAGCACTACCACCATCTGTATTCTCCCTTGACCTTCCCTCTCACATTTCAGCTCCTGCGTTCAATAGGATTGAAAATGGCTTCGGAGCTCACTCAGCTGATCAGTGATCTGAAGAGTGAAGAAGATCTCCTCGGAAGCTGAAGACGCCTGGAAGCGCACTTCCATCCAATAGGATTGAAAATGGCTTCGGAGCTCACTTAGCTGATCAGTGATCTGAGGAGTGAAGGAGATTCCTCGAATGCTGGAGACGCCTGGAAGAGCACTTTCATTCAATAGGATTGAAAATGGCTTCGGAGCTCACTCAGCTGATCAGTGATCTGAAGAGTGAAGAAGATCTCCTCGGAAGCTGAAGACGCCTGGAAGCGCACTTCCATCCAATAGGATTGAAAATGGCTTCGGAGCTCACTTAGCTGATCAGTGATCTGAGGAGTGAAGGAGATTCCTCGAATGCTGGAGACGCCTGGAAGAGCACTTTCATTCAATAGGATTGAAAATGGCTTCGGAGCTCACTCAGCTGATCAGTGATCTGAAGAATGAAGAAGCTTTTGAGCAATGATTTGCAGCGTTTTTTACCCACCAACATTTTTTTTACCTACCAACTTTTTATTACCTACCAGCTAGGTACTACCTACCACATCATACTGGCTTCACACCTTCACAATCAAGTTTATTAGAAAGAACTCAACGCTTCACACTAGATTGGAAAAATAGAAAGCTTCATATGGAAATTTGATTACTGGTTACGCAGAAGGCAAAACTGTATACAAATCGAAGAAATGAACAGCGATCGCATTTTAGTCCGATAAAATTTGAATGGAGATTAGACCTCTTTTGCGATTCACACTCATGATTCTGTTTTATCGAAGGAAAACCTTCAAGTACTCGTAGGGACCGAACGGTTTGTCCTACGGAGCTCCGGGTGGTCTCAAAATTTTTTTAAAATTCAATACTATTCGAAATTGGTGAAAAAACGATACCTTAATTTCGAGAGTTTTCGAGCTAGGGCACTCTTGAAAATTTCAACCCTTAATTTTCACCCCTTAGAAGTGACTGACATCAACCAAAAGCTTCGCGGCACAACTAGACCCCAAATGGAGCCCATATACCAAATTTGAACCAAATCGCTCCAGTGTTGCTAAGAAAAGTGCCCCGGACGGCGGACGGGGGTCGGCGGACGGCGGACGGGGGACGGCGGACGGCGGACGGGGGACGGCGGACGGACATTGCAAATTTGGATTCTACGCACCTTGAAACGTAAAGTGACAAAGTTTGAGGGGGGGTTATAAAAATTTTTTGCGATACGATCACATAGGCTTATTATTAGAAATAATAAACCAATGAAGCTTCTACAAAAAATTCCTATTAAGAATTTTTTGCTGAAAATCAGTTGTAACATCGAATCTTGCCCTGTGACCATTACAAAATGTAACACCCTGTATAACTCAAATACTCGATCAAAAATACATACACATGGTCAGAAAAAATGAAATAGAGGGCAAGAAAATGTTTGTTAACATTCTCATAATAAAAACCCACATCATAACTAGTTTAAACGTATTTTTTGTAAAGAACAAAAAATACGAACTCTGGGTAACCCTTCAGCACCACAATCTTAATACGGGTACCTACCTATTTGTGACCACTTGAATATGAATTCCTGACAGTTCATTTCAAGTAAGTTTTGATTCCGTTCTTTCAAAACAGACAGGTATACAACTACTCGACTTCTTCAAAGCCTCTAGAAGATACCGCCGAATTTCCCGGATTAGTTGCCAATGGTTTACTTCATTTCAATGTCATTCAAAGTAGAACGGAATCATAGTGTATGTAGTCTCACCTACCTGACGTGATACCTACAGAACAATAGCACCCTACACTACCAGTTCCTATTATGAGAGAACCCAATGCACCTATTGTATAAATTTTTGAACTCAACCTTCCTGTCAGAGGCGAGGATAGAGTGTATACCTTTGATTTTATTTTAGTACGTATGTTTACGGGGTGTGCCACGTTGAAAACAGTAGGGAAGAATTTTACAACTAATTCAAGTATGAAAATGCCTCTAAGCAATATTATCTAATCTTTGTGAGTCTATTTTTTTGGTTTATTATTTCTAATAATAAGCCTACGTGATCGTATCGCAAAAAATTTCTATAACCCCCCCTCAAACTTTGTCACTTTACGTTTCAAGGTGCGTAGAATCCAAATTTGCAATGTCCGTCCGCCGTCCGCCGTCCGCGGCACTTTTCTTAGCAACACAGGACCGATTTGGTTCAAATTTGGTATATGGGCTCCATTTGGGGTCTAGTTGTGCCGCGAAGCTTTTGGTTGATGTAGGTCACTTCTAAGGGGTGAAAATTAAGGGTTGAAATTTTCAAGAGTGCCCCAGCTCGAAAACTCTCGAAATAAAGGTATCGTTTTTTCACCAATTTTAAATAGTATTGAATTTTTAAAAATTTTTGAGACCACCCGGAGCTCTGTAGGACAAACCGTTCGGTCCCTACGAGTACTTGAAGGTTTTCCTTCGATAAAACAGAATCATGAGTGTGAATCGCAAAAGAGGTCTAATCTCCATTCAAATTTTATCGGACTAAAATGCGATCGCTGTTCATTTCTTCGATTTGTATACAGTTTTGCCTTCTGCGTAACCAGTAATCAAATTTCAATATGAAGCTTTCTATTTTTCGAATCGAGTGTGAAGCGTTTAGTCCTTTCTAATAAACTTGATTGTGAAGGTGTGAAGCCAGTATGGTGTGGTAGGTAGTACCTAGCTGGTAGGTAAAAAAAAGTTGGTAGGTAAAAAAAATGTTGGTGGGTAAAAAATGATGTCCGTAAACACCAAAAAGGGAAAAATAATAATCTTAAAAATTCAGTTGGGAAGGTGGGTAGGTAGGTACGGATTGAAGTCGCCGCTGTGCCCATCTGTAGACACAACCATACGCAAGTAGATTCCACTTCCATCTGGTTAGTATTACGACATGCGTCGATAGTGCAATACAAAACAGGAACGAGAGTGGGTACTTGGTAGTTCCGACAACACAATTCAACAACTTAACCATGACATGATAGACGAGGAAGCTATGTGCTACACCCACTTGGTGGAATACCCTTTCATCACCTGGTTGTACTATATACCTCATATTTGGTACAGCACTATTCAGTTCAGATGATCTCTTATACCATTACTAACCTAACTATATTATGGGTGACGAGGAAGCTATGTGCTACACCCACTTGGTAGAATACCCTCTCATCACCTAGTTGTACTATATACCTTATATTTGGTACGGCAATATGCAGTTCTGACGATGTCCTCTACTATTACCTACCTAATCATGTTATCGGTGATGAGGGGGCTACGTGCTACGCCCACTTGGTAGAATACCCTCTCATCACCAAATTGTACTACATATCTCATATTTGGTACGGCACTCTGCAGTTCTGACGATCTTCTATACCATTACCTACCCAACTATATTATGAATGACGAGGAAGCTATGTGCTACACCCACTTGGTAGAATGCCTAATAACATTACTATGATTATCCTTCATATTTGGTAGGAAAACTCACATACTTGAGCATTCATAAATACGTTTAATACGGCTCATGCAGGTTTAGAGCGAATAACCCACCATAATTTCCCCCTTTCTCATCCCAGCAGCACCTTTTAGTTATCGGAACCCCCCTCATATAGCACATCATTTTAAAGCTTACAATCACACCTTTAATTTGACTATACACAAATAGTCCGTCATCGGCTCAGTCGGAAGTCACAGGACAAGAAGAGTGAATGCGGACCAATATTCGCGAAAACGGGACCACGTTTTTCAACTTCTTTCACAAGTTTTCGATACTTCTAACAAAGCAAAATGAAATCTGTTTGAAATGGGACCACCATGGATGCTGGTAGAACACATTTCCAAAAGAATCAGGCAGATTGATACCAGAATGAAGAAATGTAAGGTGTTCAGACATACAAAAAAAAAAAAAAAAAAAATCGTCGTCCCACGACAACCCGAATTGAGTACCTCCTCTTTCGCGCGCCTTCGGCGCGTTGAAGTCGGTCAAAAAACGCTGCAAATCATTGCTCAAAAGCTTCTTCATTCTTCAGATCACAATCACTTCTGCAAATCATTGCTCACTGATCAGATCACTGATCAGCTGAGTGAGCTCCGCAGCCATTTTCAATGCTATTGAATGGAAGTGCTCTTCCAGGCGTCTCCAGCATTCGAGGATATCTTCTTCACTCCTCACATCACTGATCAGCTGAGTGAGCTCCAAGCCATTTTCAATCCTATTGAATGAAAGTGCTCTTCCAGGCGTCTCCAGCATTCGAGGAGATCTTCTTCACTCCTCACATCACTGATCAGCTGAGTGAGCTCCAAAGCCATTTTCAATCCTATTGAATGGAGGTGCTCTTCCAGGCGTCTCCAGCATTCGAGGAGATCTTCTTAACTCTTCAGATCACTGATCTGCTGAGTGAGCTCCGAAGCCATTTTCAATCCTATTGAACGCAGGAGCTGAAATTTGAGAGGGAAGGTCAAGGGAGAATACAGATGGTGGTAGGTGCTATTGATGGAGAACCAGTGATCTATACAGAAGGATGATCTATACAGAAAATAATAAACCTTTGAGCAATGATTTGCACCGTTTTGATATAACCCCCCCCCCCAACATTTTGTTAGTAAACTATCTGAGAGTAAACATACGGGATTTCAGGTCGGTAGGACGAATAATAGCAGAGTTATAATGGAAAATGTACAAAAAAACAGGGCCTGGGACATGAAACAATTTTTATATATTTTATTAAACATTTTTTAATATACCCCCACTCATATATTTTGTCATTCAACAATCTGAGAGTATACATACGAAGTCGTAGGTCGATAGGACAAATAATAACGGAGTTATTGCAAAAATTGTACGAGAAAACGTGACTTGAGCACAGCACTCAGGTATCACCTCCAACACTCGTTTAAGGGTGATCACCTCTCGCGGGTTAAGGAGATAGAAAACTCCCTAAGCCCTCCAAAAACAGGCCAGGATGAGAGAATTGATTAGTTCGAAAAATTAACGTCGAGCAGCACACAACGAGCTTTGGAAAAATAGAGGGGGAAGTGACTGACTGACCAGTTGTAACGCGCCAGTACGCGTATGACACACAAACTGAATGCAGTATTTCACTATCACAACTGGTCATTTGGTTTGGTTTGGTTTTCTCATTAAATTAAATAGTTTGCGGTAATTATGTTGGTTTTTTCTTTTTGAAACATGTTCTCTAATGATCGTAGAAGGAGATAAAATTATTTTTAAAAAAATTCTGGGTCGTTTTCGATTTTTTGGGGGCCGCTAAAGTTGACCTACACAACTGGTCATTGGAAAAAGGACCACAATGCACCTCAATGACCAGGTATGCGGTGGCTATACGCAGCAAATGACCAGGAAGCGCCATGTACGATACCACCTACACACACACACACACACACACACACACACACACACACACAGAGACATACACCTATGGTTTTTTTCACGGATTTGGATTCAGAATGGTCTAAAACGGATTACTGTGTGGTTATTTTTTTTTTTCTGTTGAGTGTTGTCCAACTTCACCCCAGATCGATCGCATAAGGACGCCCAAGTCTTACTGTGGGACGTCCTAAAAAGGGAAAAAATTAAGCTCTGCATCCTCTCAAAACCCATTTTGGAAATGACTGGAATGATATTCCTGAATTAGTTTGGTACAAGCCCATAACCTTTAGTGACAGTGTATGGAAAAAAGAACCAGGAAAATCGGTTGAGAACTAAGGCCTGGGCAGAGTACACAAGATTTTGTTACACACACACACACAGACACACATACACACACACACACACACACACACACACACACACACACACACACACACACACACAGACATACACCTATGGTTTTTTTCGCGGATTTGGATTCAGAATGGTCTAAAACGGATTACTGTGTGGTTATTTTTTTTTCTGTTGAGTGTTGTCCAACTTCACCCCAGATCGATCGCATAAGGACGCCCAAGTCTTAAGGCCCGATCACACAGGACGCGTTATAACGCGGCGCTCAGGGAACGCGCGTTCTCCCCGACGTTTGGCGATATAGCTACGTCACACACATCGCGTTATATCGCGCCTAGAACCCAGCATTGTGATTGTGTACTCCATAGTGTTCTCCTCTTTCTGTATCTTCTGACTTTCACATAAAGCTATGATAACTTCTAGTGATTCTGATGAGGAAGAAGCTCTTCTTTCATTAGTTTTATTAGACGGCAAAAATAGACGGCATTGGGTGCACCCAATCAATAAAAAGAGACAAGATTTTGGGGAATACCACCGTCTATGTCGGGAGCTGCGATCACATGAGGATCGTTTTATGAACGTTATTTGAACTTCTTGAATGAGAGCTTCTGTATCCTCACTCATCTTGAAATAAACTCCTTGAACAACGTGGATAACGCCCTCAGCGCGCGTTACTTTTGTAAATTTTTACAACCCGAACGCGTGACGTCGCGTTACTGAAAGTATCGCGGCGTCTTAACGCCGCGTGTGTGGCGGGGATGATGCTATATTGCATAATACAACTGTAACGCCGTAACGCGACGTTACTCGAACGCCTAACGTCGCGTTATAACGCGTCCTGTGTGATCGGGCCTTTACTGTGGGACGTCCTAATAAAAATTTGGCCGTCCGTCCGCCGTACGCCGTACGCGGCACTTTTGCCACTTAGCATTGACCGATTTTGATGAAATTTGGTATGTAGGCTCCATTTGGGGTCTAGTTGTGCCCCGAAGCTTTTGGTTGATGTAGGTCACTCCTAAGGGTTCCAAAATCAATTTTGAAATTTTGAAAACGCCCTAACTCAAAAAATTTCGATATAAAGGTATTGTTTTTCTTTCAATTTAAGATTCTATAGAATTTTTAGAATTTTTTGAGACCACGCGGAGCTCTGTAGGACAAACCGTTCGCTCCCTACGGTAATTTAAGGGTTTATATTGAAATACATATGTACATATAAATCAAAACACGAGTGTGAATCGCAAAAGAGGCCTAATCTCCGTTCAAATTAGAGCTGACCGAAATGCGATCGATGGTTGGTGATTTTGATTTTTTTGTTAATTTTTTTGATTTTTTTTTTTATTATTTTTTTTTCTTTTTCTCTTCATATTGGATGGTTGGCGATTTTGTAGACGAGTGATCTATATAAAAATAATAAACCGTTGTGTAATAATTTGCAGCGTTTTTTTGTTCGACTCAGAAATCTTCCAAACTGCTTCACTAGAGCAGCGGTTCCCAACTGGTGGTCCGCGGACCCCCGGGGGTCCGCGAGGTATGGCTGAGGGGTCCTTAGGATATACAAATTAAATATATATTTGCAACTTCTGAACGTTGACTTCTGCGTCTGGCTTCATACGACAACTAACGCCAGCACACTCTAGTTTGGCTTTATGTATTTCAGAGATGTCAGTTATTGCTATATTGTTAGTTATTTATTGCTAGTGCTCACAGAGTACTGGAGACAAGTTAGTGCTAGTGCAGTTTGCTAGTGCTATTGCGGTCCCTGACTGAGTTGTTTACATGTGTGATTTTGTGCAACATTTTAGTGATTTTAGTGAGCGTACGTTATGGACCGTTGGTTCAAATGTGGATCGTTAAAACGGCCTAGGCATGCAGACGAAGAACGAGAAAATGCTTTCGATGTTAAAGTTAAGTCAGACTGCGCATGCGCAAACGTGAATTCCTTGTAACGGCCATAACTTCTAGATTTTCCATCCGATTTCAATGAAATTTTAAGGGATGTTACAGATTAGTATTTAGATGATCTTCTATGAAAATCATCACCTTCGGACTGTTAGTAGCCACTGCGCATGCGCAAATGTTAATTTCCTTGTAACGGCCATAACTTCCACATTTTTTACCCGATTTCGATGAAAAACTTTCGATGAAAATCAAGACCTTAAAATTTACAGAAGCCTCTGCGTATGCGGATACGTAAAATCCTTGTGATAGCCATTACATTTTTCATCCGAATTTGATGAAATTTTCTAGGATTGTCCAGATTAGCGTGTAGATGGTCCCCCAAGAGGGTAGTGAAAGGTACTTAGAGATTGGTGTTTTGAGATCAACTACTATGCAGCGGGTCATCTATATAGTAATCGGATTATGGATACGAGGAAGCTATGTGCCACACCCATTTGGCAGACTTTTTTTCACATATTGCTTCCGAGTCTACCAAGGTAGCGGAAGCTTTGTTTTCACTTTTCAAGGTCGAAAAAAAAAGTTCTCCAAAATCAAAATTTTCACTCGCGTTTTGAGTTTTAGACCTTTCTGAACAATTTTGGTTCAGTGTCTGTGTGTCTGTGTGTCTGTCTGTCTGTGTGTCTGTCTGTCTGTCATGAATTCCTTGTAACGCGCATAACTATACGAAGTTATTGTCCGATTTCAATGAAATTTTCAGAGATTGTGCGGGTTGGTGTGTAGACGGTCCCCTATGAAAATCATCATCCCCGGACTGATAGAAGCGACTGCGCATGCGCAAACGTGAATTCCTTGTAACGGCCATAACTTCTACATTTTCCATTCGATTTCAATGAAATTTTCAGGGATTGTGCGGGTTGGTGTGTAGACGGTCCCCTATGAAAATCATCACCTTCGGACTGATAGTAGCCACTGCGCATGCGCAAACGTGAATTTCCTTGTAACGGCTATAACTTCCACTTTTTCTATCCGATTTCGATGAAATTTTCAGGGATTATGCGGATTAGGTTGTAGATGGTCCACAATGAAGATCACCACCTTTGGACTGATAGTAACCACTGCGCATGCGCAAACGTGAATTTCCTTGTAACGCCCATAATTTCTACATTTTCTATCCGATTTCAATGAAATTTTCAGGGATGTTACAGATTAGTATTTAGATGGTCCCCTATGAAAATCACCACCTTCGGACTGATAGAAGCGACTGCGCATGCGCAAACGTTAATTCCTTGTAACGGCCATAACTTCTACATTTTCCATCCGATTTCAATGAAATTTTCAGGGATGTTACAGATTAACTTGTTTCGATGTTTTGAGATTAACTACTATGCATCGGATCATCTATACAATCGGGTTATGGATACGAGGAAGCTATGTGCCACACCCACTTGGCAGACGTTTTTTATTCTTTTTAGGTAACTTTAGATAGTGGGGGTCCTCGTAATTGTAGTACCTTGATGAAGGGGTCCTTGGAAAAATTTAGTTGGGAACCGCTGCACTAGAGTATCAAAATTCGCAAGGGGTGGGGGCGAGTGGGGGGATAATATTTCCAATATTTCGGTTCTTTTGTATAGCTCTTTTGTATAGTTCTTTTGTATAGCTAATTGTACCCAAGCTTTGAAATTTAGAAAAAATTCTCATCAAACCTCTGGATTTTCATGAATTATTCTCTGTACCACCATGGAACTAATAGTGGTGCCACCATAGTGCCAGGTCACCATAAACCGCGTATTTCGTGGGATTTCTTTTGTGTTTCAACTTGAATAAGGAAATGAACATCGACGGACTGCCTACCAAAACTAACAGATGAAAGTTCAACGTTGCGAAGTATTTCCGCTTTGGTGCCAGACTGGCACCATTGGTGGGGGGGGGGGGGTGAACTCGAATTCGCATGTTGGGTGTCGTAGATCATGGTTTTTAAAATGCTCTTCAAATTCGAGGCTCCCACGCCGCTAGAAATGATATGGTGGATAAGGGGGAAGGAGGAGGATCACAATTTCTTGCCTTTAATACTTAATAAATTACATCGAGTGATGAAGTTTTTCCGCTTACCAACTGGTATCAACCTATTAACGCCCAGTGTTGCCATATGGCAATATTTATAGAGAGCTGTTTGGACGCTGCTGGGCACCTTCTTGAGAACTCCTTTATCCTGGGGATCCTTTTCTCCAGATCCGTCTTATCATATTGATGTATAATTCAATTAATTTTACACCTCCAGCCACGAGGGTGAGGCACATAGCACGAAGCTTCATCTACAAATTCAATGGGTAAAAGACCCATGATTGGAGCTCATCAGAACTACCGATTTCCCTGCCAAATACGCGGTAACAAACAGTAGTCTGCCAAGTGGGTGTTGCACATAGCTCACTGGATGCTCACAAAGCTCGATGCGTCTCCTTCAAACTGATTGATTCTTGGCCTGGCTGGAGGTTGTGAGAACTAACAAGTAACCTACCAAATACCCATGTTTCCATCATCAGGGCTATGATACTTTAATCCTTTAGTAGTATATTTTGACTAATTAAGAATGTTACAATGAGTTGATGAATTACACTCAATATTGGATGTATTCCTCAACCAATATTCTAAGAGTTCTTAGTAGATCCGGTGAGATCACAATACTTTGAAAAATAAAGACCAGTTCTTGTGGCTCCCAGCGTTGCGATATGGCAACGTAAGCCCATAAAATTCGACCAGAAGATTTTTGAAATTATTTTTCCCGTGTTCTAAAAGCTATTTGGAGTCAGAATACCAGATCTATTTTCAAAATATGTAGAAAAAGAAAAGTTTCGGGCGTTAATGGGTTAATGCTTATCCAATGGGACGGCCCCTGAAATGCATGTATTACAGAACAATATGTTTAATCAGCTCTCCTACGTGAAATCGTGAAAAGTGATTACCTCTTCACCTTAAGTGGTACCCAATTCAGCTCGCCGGTCAACGATTTCCCTTATCGATCAATCCATCGAATCTTTCGCCCAATACGTAACTTATTGTTAGGAGCCGTAAAAAATTCTACACAGAGAGGTTAGTAATGCTTGAAACATCTCCACATACTGAACAAGGTGTTACGTATGAGTCTTTGCAGATCTGAGCCATTGATTGGTACGATATTGTTATTGATAGTTACTTACTGCTCAATTGGCACTTGGGCTGACACTTCCTGTAGGCTCTGGTAAATTATACTGACTGAATTATATTGATAGCCGGGACTCTCGGGTGATAAGATGATGACGAGGGACGCTCCTCAGACCCAAAGGAGGGAGGGGGTCCAAGGACAACTTTATAACCGAGAAGATTCTGACCGGGCTGAGTCTACACTCAGTCGATTAGGAGCCTTCACAGCTCATCTCACTTGTACCAAACACTTTAGTAAACACGAAATAATGATGAGATGGCGATGGGAATACTAGTTTTTCGAATTCTGTTGAAACTACTTTTGTAAACCATTGATTTAGTGCACAAGGGTCACTCAAGGTAATATTAAAAGTACGAATAAAATCACTCGCGATGAGATTGTGGGAAACCATTTTAATAAATATCAAAAGGTTTACAAACTAAAACAAAACAAAAGGTTTTACGTACCTAGATCGCTCTCACCAATTCAGCAGATTACGCAAAAAGTCGGGAGACTAGAAATCAAAAATCGGTAGAACAAAATATTCAGAAGGAACAATAAATGATTGAAATTTATAAAATATGAACTTGTCAAGAAATAACTAGGTAGTTAAGGAATGAAAAACTGGAGTTTCACTAGAGTTTTTCATAGTCTTTCTAATTTTTTTCAGGTACTAGCGTTCCATTTCATCTAATTCAGTTTCCAAGCCAACCTAAATATGCTATTTTGGGAGGATTAAAAAGTTTTTCTGACAATTTTTCAGTGCATCGACCTAAAACGTCAAAAATTCAGTATCATTTTCCAGTCTCCTTCGGCGATTTCATCAAAATGGATCCGCCTGTAATGACTGAGAGAAGAAAGCTCATCGGGTGCAAAGGAGGTGGTCGTGAGCGAAAAAAGCTCAAGCTCATGAGGGTGAAGGGCTCCCCGTGTGTTTGGCTCCCTACACACACTTATCAGAAAATAAAAAAAGGTTGTTTTGATTCTTTAGGTAAAAGACCAGGAGGGAAAATCCTTTCACAAACCCCTTCTAATATCACCACAATATAATTTCTCCAGATATAAAAAAATCTTCATCCTTTGAATATTGAGAAATAAAAAGGTATAATAAGACACTAACATTCATTATATAAAATAACTTTTTATTTGCAAAAAGCTTAAAAGTTACCCAACTACCAGAATGAAATTTTGAACTGAAATCAAATGCTTCTTGATTTCGATTACCAGGTCACAAGTTAGACCCCCCTGTTAATTAATTAATGTTTCTAAAATTAATTTTGCTTCCGTTCTCCAGTGTCGATTCTCCAAATCCGATGATTGGGGAGAAGATTGATAATAAAGTAAATGATTTGCTCAGAGAATGAGGAATTTCACCGAATTCTGTTTGCATTTTTCCTGAATAGTTAACGGTGTGGGATAGATGAAGATCGGGTTGATTTCGGAAAATAAATCTCCTGTTTGGGAGACAATCAAAATGTATGATTTCAAAAAATAACCGGGAAAATGGTCCTCTTCAACGTGAAGCGGGAACGCTCGCTGATTGGCTGTTTGGATCGCGGTCTCCTCCCAGTGTTGCCCGATAGTACGACGAAATCGTGTTATCTGAGGAAAGTTATCAAACGAAAACAGGGTAAACCTAGTTTTCCCTGTAATGACTCATACGCTTAGCTATGTTAGTTCTCCAGTAAAGGACACAAGGGAAACCCTGAGTGACTCATCATGCCAGGTAGGTAGAGTGAGGTACGGGGGATGAACACGTCACTTGACGTCACCTTCCTCCACTCTCCCCTTACCTTGTTTAACCAATATAAAAGGAGGACTCAGGGCTTCCCCTTCATGCATTCGTCTTCGAAAACTCGACTTGATTATTTCTCGCTCTACCTTGCCTTCTCTCAGAAGCCCACAGTTCCTTGGAGGTCTTGGTAGGCAATAAGCTCATCACGCCGGCCTCCGCTCCCATTTCACCTAGAAGTTGTTTGCCCCCAACTAGGCCTAGGTAAATGTGCTGCCTCCCTCTGGTCAGTGAGCAATCGCGCCAAGGATCGCAGCTGAGCTGAATTCCTTAACCCTTCAGTGGTAGACCCCGGAGCGCGGCGCTCCTTCAGCCCATTTTTTGAATACTGTGGTTCACAGTGGCTATCCTGAGGGCTATGATTCACAGTTCCCTCCTAGAAACCACCTCTACGCAGGACCGTACCCTCCTCTCAGTCCCCAAACCCCCTCAGGGTTATTATGGATTGGTTTCTTGCACTAAAACGTGAATGTGTCAGATAGCTCTTAAGTCTGAGCGCTCTTCTGACCCCAAGAAGTGGCTGCAGGAAGATTCTGTCGAAAAGGCAGAACGTGCATCTGACTGAAACGGCTTTGATTAGTCACATTTTAATTGCTCAGTTATTTGTATTTCAGAGTTGAGCAAAAGGAACCTATTTTTACCAATACGTATTCCTGAGTTCAATTTTTTAAAAAACTTTTTTTTACCAATATGTTTTTCATTGAACACTTTTAGATACACCAGTAGATGAGTTGAGTATCACACTCTGACCAAAAACATTAAAAAAATATGATAAATATTGATTTTTTCGGGAGGAAATACCGAAAGAGCGCCGCGCTCCTGGGTCTACCTTTTGCGAGATGAGATTAGGTCTACCACTGGAGGGTTAAGCACTCCTGCATGCGGTAGGTGGTAACCCGCGCCGGGCAGAAAGTGCTGTCCCATCCTTCACCTTCGTTGAGTAGGTACCAATACAAACTGACAAGCTGATGTGAAGACAATCGCCTCCACACACTGACATAACATTCCCCATCTTGCTTTTTTTATTTTTTTCTTCAGTTTTTCGATTTCAAACTTTACTAGTTTTGTGAAATGTTGCATCTGGGGACTATAGATTTCACGATCTCAGCGCTTCAAGCGGCCATAAATGAACTATTCCAGGATGACGTCATCCTCCCGGTTTTTTTAAACGTTCATATTTTCTACACTGTTTTGTTTATTCGTAAATTAGGAAGTACGGGCTGAAAGTTTAGGAGGTTTTTCGAGGTGCTGAATCCGATTTTGGGGTCAAAAATAGGAAATTCCATAGTGAAATTCCTCATTGACGAGAGCAGCTCTGTCTACTGCAAACAATGCGCGAAATCACCGCTATGGTGAGAATACCTCCTTCCTTCTGAGTAAGAAGACGAGGGGCAGCTTGAGCATTCATTTTGAATGAACAAGCCCCTTCTGATATCACTACAATCTCATTTCCTCGGGATATAAAAAATTCCTTCGAATTTTCATGAATAGCGAAATTAAGAAATATAAAGGCATGAATAAGACGATAATATTCATTATTTAAAATAACGTTTTATTTGTAAAAGGCATATAGAAGTTACCCAACCACCAGAATGAAATTTTGAACTGAAATCAAATGCTTCTTGATTTTGAATACCAGGTCACAAGTTAGACCCCGTACCTACGCTTTCCTGACAGCCTTATTCTTTATTTATAGAATCAATGAGACTCCTCCATATCAATTACTTGCGGCTATAATTTGAATAGTAGATTTGTCTTTCATTTGCATCATTCGTTGGTATGGAAAGCGCGCTGTTGCTCATAGCATGACCAGCAGCATGTTGATGAACTGAAATATCTACTATAAATAGTGATATCAATGTACGTGTCTTTTCTATAAATTGAGAACTCTTGCTTTTTCATAATCAATGAGATGTACAGATCGAGAAAATTTAGCTTATTTCCACTCAACTGAAAGGTAAATTTTATGAAAGGATCTAGTTTATCGATTTTATCTTGAAAATAATTAAGTTGTCTTTCTGTTCCTTGTTCCGGTCTATAAAATCATGAAATCATCTACGTTCCTTTACCTTTATAAAAGGTTGTTTGATTTGCATAAATAAATAATAAATATCCGTAAGAATGAATGAATTGAATTGCATAAATATCCGTAAGCAAACGAGACAACAGAATTTTCCCTCAAATGGAAAATAATTCTGATCAATTTACATCACACTGAACAGTTCATTTTTTTTTTCAAAAACTTCGAGATTAACCACATCTTTGCAGCGAGCTGAATCGATTTTGGTAAACAGACTCATCAGGTCAAAAAAGCAAGTTTGGCATTTAGAGGCACTTAAATGTCGCTAATTGACATGAATATTATATTGATATTATATAATATAGTTCCATATTTTCATCTTAAATTTCATGCTCACGTAGGCCACGTAGACAGTAGAATCTCCTATTTTTATCTTAATTTTCATGCTCAAGTAGATAATATCTGATATTATCCACTTGAGCATGAAAATTAAGATAAAAATATGGAACTAGGGGCGGCACGATACCACCGATATATCGGAGTATCGATACTTTTTTGGTATCGATACCGATATTTGTATCGATACTTTTGATGCATAACTCAAACCGATATATTGGTATCGATACTTTCGCCTAAAATATAATATATAAATAATATAAATATAAATAATATAATATATAAATATATAAATAATAAATATAATATTATTATTTATATATAAATAATATATAAATAATATAATATATAAATAATATCGTCTGAATGACGATAATAATCCTCGAAAATATTGCTAAATAATCGATTATAATCGTCGAAAATTTTGCTATAGTAAATTGTTGAAAAAATACCGAATAACAACTAGAAAATAATACCACAATAGTATCAGGCTCAGAATAGTATCAATTGAAACGATATATCGGCACGATAGCCTCAAAATAGTATCAATATCCAATGTGAGTTTGGAAGGATTTTAAACCCATTTTCCCGAACTTACAAGAAGAGGGAGGCATGCAAAATATTAATCGTGATGGAGACATCAGTCACGTGCGAACGGTTTTTTTCGAATAATAAATAGTATTTGTATTGTAACTGAATTATTACTTGATCCTTTCGATTTCCAGTGGAAGAAAAACATCATTTCATTGAACAGAGATTTCTTGCAAATAAAAATTGGAATTAAAATAAAAATAGAATGGTTTTTCATTTTTATAAAATTTTAAATTATTGGCTTTTATTACATTTTTAATTGCCATTGACTTTTATTAAATTATTGTTAAAGGCTTAGATACGGCGTGACGTATCCGAACCGGGGCCGTAATATTGCGGTACAAACCGCAGGTAACATGCATTAGAGGACATCTAATTTAAATTTAAAATATACTTCTTGAGTCAACTATCCCTATTTAGAATGTCCATCTTATTTTTCCTCCCCACTGAAAAAAAACCTGCAAGTTTGTGATCAGAGCCTGATACGATCGATCCTCAGTTCCGTTTTTTCTTCGGCGATATAATAAATTCGCTCCACTTGAATTGGGTCATGCAAGCAACTGGAGAAAGACGTTTTCGCATTATATCACATAATATTAAAACGACACGTGCTTTGAGCAAATCCAGGTCATGACGTAATTTGTAATACATGCTCGTAGTTGAACTCAAACGGTATAATATACACCGACTACGATGGTCCGCTCGTAGATGCAATAAAACTACATAAAAAATAGAGTGAAATGTCGCCAACCGCATATTTTTATCTTAATCCGTTCTTGAGATACGATTTTTGTAAGGGGTTTTCAGGAAAACCGTGTTTTTTTCCTTTTAAACTCACATTTCTCCGCTTAACTCAATTCTAATTGTTGACCACGTTTTGGGAATCAGCGTTAAATATTCTACCCGTAAGGTGTAGGTACTTTGATTCTTGAAAAATACTATCTAACGCCAAAATGACCATAATAACAGCACAAAAAAATACAAATAGACGAGAAATTTTTAAAAATTTTTCCTAGACGAATTTGAAGGAAAAATGTCTTGTAATTTTTTGAATTTTACTAGGTACCTAGGTAAACAAAAAACAAAAAAAAAAAAAAAAAACAAAAACAAACGGTGGATACAGCTTTCGTACAAGTACGCAACCACGAGAGACATTTTATGTCTTATGTTTAATAAATTGAGAGCTTTCCAATGAGTGGTGAACGATTTTTGTGGGGTGGAAAATGAGGAAGTTAGTTTTCCCTAGGAACGATTGGTTGTACGTGAAAATCATCTGAAATTTCCGCGTAACGCTCCCCTCGTAACGCTCCCCGCGTGACGATTTTTCATTTATGTGCCATAGTAAAGACATAAAATGTCAAAAACATATATTGCCTTTTCTTAATCAATAGGGTTTTTATTTGGCGTGAAAAATCATAGGTGGGTTAATTTGAAATATCAGTGGTATCGATACTTTGAGCCGATAATCGAAGTATCGATATTTTATAAGATCGGTATCGATATTTCATGAGAAATATCGTATCGAAAGGAGTATCGATACTTTGGGGTATCGTGCCGTCCCTTTATGGAACGCAACAATTATCTCTTGGAGATGTACGAGACTACTTACTGACAATATTTTCGGTAAAAATTCAATAACATGGAACCTTTTTTTTTAGAATTCTCTACTAAATATTTTTTTTTTGTTATTGGAGGCGGTTCTGCTGGAATATAAAATAGTCTCCGGACTGATGATGGGATTCTGACCCGAAACAGGTCTCCAATAAAGAGAATTTTAAGGGGTGTCAAAAAAAAAAAAAAAAAGAAATGAAGATCTTCCATTTCAAAAGAAAGATTGTTAAGATATTAATTTTGAAATGGAAGATCTTTAGTTTGAAATAAAAAACCTTTATTTTGTTTCGGAAAACCTTTAATTCGACGCGGAAATCGGGGGATGTCTAACCTTTAATTTGACAAGCCATGATTTTCTTACGTGTTAACGGTAAAAAATTTGATTACTGGTATGTCGTTCGAAAGTGAGATCTTATTTTTGAATCCAAATCGTATGAATTTTGAACGGCATTCGGATTACAGCGTTTCACCGTCAAATTTGGTTTCATCCCGAAAATTTAATTTTTCCTCGGGGTTTCTTCACCAGATGACGCAAGTGTCGACCTTTTTCCTTGGGCAGTTGAATATTTTGGGGAAGTCTTCCGAGTTCTGGATGGTGCCGATGACGCGGTAGCGATGCGGGCTGTGGGGGTCGCTGAGGACGGTCTGTAGAAGAGACTCTTTCGTGACTGTCTCGCACCAGTTCTGAAACAGCGGGGAATTTACTTCAATTTTAGATTCTGGAATTTCAAGTCAAATCCGATAATAAGGCCTAGAATAACGTTCAAGGGCACCCAGCCGTTAGTACCGAAGTGGGTCGGCGGCCCCATTTTTGTGCCCCTAGATCTAGAACACGGTTCAGTCTATTGACGTGAAATTTTTTTTAGTAGGTAGTAAATATCGATACTATAATGTCATACATTTTTAGTCAGTAGTTCTCCAATAAAGAGACGCGTAGGAAAACCCCAAGAAGGCATGAGTCATCACCAACATGGGTGAAGTGAGGAAGGGAAAAAACACGTCACTTGACGTCACCTTTTTTCCACTCTCCCCTCACCATACTAACTTGAGTATATAAGCCGCACTGAGGGCGTATTAGGTTTGTTCCAGCAGGGCCAACCGCGGTCGACCGCGGTTAGCCCAAAAACCACAGCCTTATAGATCGCGGTTGTGTGACCATCACCGTGGTTCAACCACTGCTGGAACACTCAACAGCCAGTTGGTCGAAAATCGCGTTACTTCTGAGTATGTGTGACTTCAGGTTTCCATACCTGCTTATCATTGCATAGGATGCATAATGAATAAAATACCTTTTCTCATTGCTGTAATCATTGCTGTAATCAATCCTAAAAACTGTTTCTTTGATGAGGATGGAAAAAACAATTGTGCAGATCCAAAGCAAGCAAAGTCGGAGAGTTAGGTACACCTTTCTACTCAATAAAAACATCAAATTTCTAGCTGATTGATGTTTTTATTGAATAGAAAGGTTTTACTTCATCCTCACCACCATATCTACGAATAATGCGTTGGTATTTTATGTACGAAAAACGAAGGTTTTCTTCGAAAAATCCACTTTCTAGCAGTCAGAATTATTCGGAAGTATCACCATTGGATTCAGCGAGAAAAATTACATAGAAAATGATACTAAACTCGTCAAGTCATCATGAGATCGAGAGTGACCATACACCGCGATTTTTTGTAAAACACGTTTTCTTGCACTCAAACTTGAATTTAAAACTACCTAACTTTTAAAACTTGATATACCGTTGGAAAGCTGACAATTTAAGCAATTTTTTTCTGAAGAGCGTCCATCGAAATGGACAGGCGTTCAAAGTGAAAACTTCAATTTAAAAAGAATCATATTTCGAAAAAAAATTGAAGTTTGCTTTTTGACTTGATTTTTTAGAAATGGTTTAATTCCAAAATATTTTGGTTTTACATTAAGCAGCTTGGAAATTAAACGCTCTTTCCAACGATATCCTTAAATTTGAATTTATTTGGTAAATAACAGGAATTATGGCAATTTTAATGACATAAAGTCGAAAACGCGAATAAAAACTTCGAAGTGAAAAAAAAGGCATTTTGAGTGAGTTAAGAAAAAATTGCCTGGAGACATTTTTTGTAGCAAATTACTTGTACAATCGATCCTTGAAGTTTGGTCCATCCAAATGGTAGACGCCCTGTATAGGTATGATGTTATAGAAAAGTCACAATTTTAATGCAAATTTATCTTCACGAGGGCGTAAAGAGATTTCAAGGTTTTCTTTGTGAGAGCGAGAAATTTGAGGACATTGGGTTGAAGCTTCACACGTTTCTGAAAAAAGTTCTTCCAACAGGAGGGTGAAAAAATCCACATCTACTGTCTACTGTACCTATCTCTGATGACTATAAACTCTCAACCAAAACACCTAGGGAGGTCCTTCCACTGCGGAGCTCGTTTTGAAATGAGAAGGTTAAGGTAGAGGTTTCTTTAGTGTGAGGTTTCCAATCTTGACCGCTCACGACCGCACTCCTCAAAGCGGTCGGGTTTGGGTCGACCGTGGTCGACCGCGGTCGAGTTGCTGGAACAGTGGTTCAACCGCGAAGTTGGGCAGATTGTCGTGCTGGAACAGTGGTTAGTCGTAATGCGCATGCGCCGGTCGACTGCGGTCGACCACGGTCGCCTTGCTGGAACAAACCTATTGGCGTATGTGCAAAAGTCAATTCCCTGTAACATCCATGACTTCTATGTTTTCCATCCAATTTCGAAGAAATGTCTCAGGATTGTTTCGATTGGCCTGCAGATTATGCCCTATGAGGCTAGTGGAAGGTTCGTAGAGATTGATGTTTTGAGATTAACTACTGTGGATCGGATTGCCTATATAATCGGGTTATGAATACGAGGAAGCTATGTGCCACACCCACTTGGGAGACGTTTTAACTTATAATGACGAGAATTAAGTTGATAAGACAGGATGATTGTATAACTGACAAGATGAATAAAGTCGGTCAAAAATGAACAATATACTTACGAAACCTTATCTAGAATATAGTAGATAGAACGAACCTATATTTTATGGTAAGGAATAAACATCTTACGCAATAATTGTCATTGTATTTGGTGCAAACGGTCTTCACTATAAAGTATTGAATTTCAATTAAATACTTAGTACGTCGAATCACAAACAATGAATGTGAACATTGCTGTTGGAGGGAGTAAATTTTAATCAAAACACACTGTGTCTACCATGCTACTCACCTGTTTGTGATACAAGAGTTAGGAATGTGATGAATAGAGAATGTCGTTGGCCGTTAGTAAAAGTAAAAAGCATACGTTGTGAAAACCTAATAAAATACTGTTTTACCTAAAATCTACTGTGCATTAATAGCAAACCTTAACAGATTATGTGCCCAGATACGTTTGTGACAAGTGAAGTGAGTTTTTTCGTCGCGATCCCGTCTTTAAAACCCAGTGCGAAGTCAGTAAAAACCCGGTTCCCGCCTAACCAGTAAAAATCGCCAAGTTGCGATCGCCGGTGTTGTAAGTTTCTTCAAAGAAAGGTAAGAACATCGATCTAAAATGACTTCAAAGCATGATATTTGTGATGACGGAGGTTTTATCGAAAAACTCGATGGTCCTGAAACGTATGCTATGTGGAAGTTCCAGTTAGGTGTCCTCCTGAAATCGGCCAACATCTATGAGGCAATAACAACTAAAACAGCTCCAGTTCCTGATGATGGATTTCAGAGGAAGGATGCAAGAGCCCAAAAGGCTATAATAACTTCAATTAGCCGTAAAAATTTGCATCATGTAATGTCATGTACGAGTGCATATGAAATGTACAGTAAAATTGTTGCGATTTATGAAGGTGATACCGAAAGGTCAAAGAATAACCTCTTGAAGGAATACTTCAATTTCCGCATAACAGACGTAACAAAGGGCATTTCTGATCTCGAAAATATTGTTATGCAACTAAAATCTTTGGGTCACGAAATCACCGATGGTGAGCTTGTTCAGCGCGTAATATCCGCCCTTCCAGACTCCTACAACTATTTTGTTTCGTCTTGGGAGTCCGCCCCTAAAACTGAACAAACACTGACAAACCTAACAACCAGGCTCATGGCAGAGGAACGTAGAAACAACTTGATATCATCCAATGTTCCGAAAAATGTGGCGTTTGGTGCCAATGCTAAAACTGGTATCGTGTGTTATAAATGTAACAAGGTGGCAGGTCATTTTGCTAAAAACTGTCCACTGAACTCACGATCTCCATGCAAGTTTTGTCAGAAGACAAACCACGAATCTAAAGATTGTTTTTTCCGAAGAAAGCAACAAAATTCAAAACCATCAAGTGAAACTTCGAAAGTAGCTTTCATGTCAAAACTCGACTCGGACAGTGACGACTCTAGTTTGATCTGGATATGCGATTCAGGAGCCACGTCGCATATGACGAATGACAGAACTCTTCTCTCTAACCTACGTAAAATACACGCCGAAATTCGCGTGGCGAAGGATGATCAGAGAATGGTAGCGAGAGAGATGGGTGACGCCAATTTTAAAAAGTGCATTTTAAAAGATGTCTTGTACATCCCTGAATTGTCAACCAACTTGTTGTCAGTTGGAAAAATTCTGCAGGCTGACGGAAATGTGGAATTTTCTGGCGATAAAGTCTTCATAAGAAAGGACGCATTCTGTGTCACAGGATTGAAGAACAGTGCTGGTCTGTTTGTTGTAAAACTATGCCCTGAACCTGACAACATGTCTTGTCTAGCAAAAGATGACAGGAGTGACGGGAACATCTGGCATAGGAAACTTGGCCACTTGAGTTTTAAAAATATTGAAAAACTAAAATCAATTAGTCAGGGAATGGAGAAAATAAAAATTTCTGACAGTCAATCGTCTTGTGAGACTTGTGCCAAGGCCAAACTAAAAAGACTACCATTTCAGAACGATCGTAGAAAATCGTCAAGACCTCTAGAACTTCTTCATTTTGACACATGTGGTCCAATTGAAGCTACGTGGGATAACAAAGAATATTTCATTGCTGTGATGGACGATTTTACACATTATTCCGTTGTTGCATTGATGAAGCATAAATCTGAATTGTCATCAATCATTAAAAACATAATAGCTGAATTTGAAACAAAATGGAATTTTAAAGTACAAACATTGAGATGCGATAACGCAGGGGAAAATACGCCTTGTGAGTTTGTAAATTGGGCAACAGAACGTGGAATAAAATTCGAATTTTCACCACCGTACGTAGCTCAACTTAATGGAAAGGTAGAACGCCTTAATCAAACTCTGATGCAGAAGACACGAGCCCTACTCCAAGATTCAACAATGCCTAATGATATGTGGGGAGAGGCACTGTTTGTTGCTACCTATTTAGCAAACAGAAGTCCTACGGCAGCGTTGAAGGATAAAACCCCTTATGAAATGTGGATGAATAAACCCCCCAATCTAAAATATCTGCAGTTATTTGGTTCAGAAGCCTATGTTCATAAAAAGGGTCATCTAAAAAAGCTTGAATCAAGAAGTAAAACTCTATTGTTTGTTGGTTATACATCAACAGGGTACAGATTTTGGGATAAAAACACGAGACAGATAGTAATTTCACGAGATGCTGAATTCACGAATCGTATTCCTCAAGTAAGAAAAATCCCGAGTGTATTTGACGTCTTGCTGGACGAAGATGATGATGAGGATACCAGTGGCGCAGTTAGTGATGGTGACTCGATGACGTCAGACAACGATGACACAATTCTCGAAGATACCACACTTGAATTTGAAGATACAGTTGGAGAAACACCTCTGAAACAGCTCACTGGAAAATCACCTGAAAACAGAAAAGAAAAATCAGCAGAATCACCTGGAAAAGAACAAGGAAGAGGAAAAAGAAGCAAGAAAACGCCTACAAAACTTAAAGACTACGTATACTTGACTTACCAAGAAGCAGTTGAAGGTCCTGAGAAGGAAAAGTGGAAATCTGCAATCAACGATGAAATCCAATCTCTCCAGAAAAATGAGACATGGGTAGTAGTAGACTCCGATGAAGCTGGTAAGAATAAAATTTTGACGAACCGTTGGATATTTAAAGTAAAAGATGACGGTAAATATAAAGCCCGACTCGTCGTGAGAGGGTGTGAGCAACGTCTGGGAGTCGACTATGAGGAAACCTATAGTCCCGTTGTCAGCAGTACTTCACTTCGAACGATTTTAGCTATAGCTGCTCAAGAAAATTATATTATGGCGAAATTTGATATTAAAACAGCTTTCTTATATGGAAATTTGAATGAGTGTATCTACATGCACCTACCTGAAGGTTGTGAAGAAAATGCGAAAATCTGCAAGTTAAGAAAAGCGCTGTATGGGCTAAAGCAAGCTCCGGTACAGTGGAACAAACGTTTTACATCTTTTCTAAAAACTAATGGACTGAAGTCATTACACATTGAACAATGCGTGTTCGTAAATGAAGACAGAAATCTGATACTCGCGATTCACGTCGATGATGGTCTTTTATTGGCTAGAAATAAAATTAAGATGGAACAGTTACTTGAAACATTGAAAACTGAGTTTGAAATGACTTGGTCTGACAAACCAACCTCTTTTCTTGGCATTCAACTGGAAATAGGGGAAGATCATGTCAGGTTGTCTCAGGTTTCGTATACAGAACAAGTTCTGGAAAAGTATGGTATGACAAACTGTAACCCTATGAGAGCACCAACTGTTCAAATAACAGCTCAAGAAAACTCGGAAAAGTTAAATTCATCATTTCCTTATCGTGAAGCTGTTGGTTCTCTACTCTACCTAACATCAAGAACTAGACCTGACTTAGCATTTGTTGTTGGTCTATGTAGCAGAAGAGTTGAAAACCCAACTACTGAGGACTTAGCAAATTTAAAGAAAATTTTGAGGTATTTGAAAGGGAGTTCCAATGCTGGAATTAAGTATCGTAAAAATGGAACACCCAATTTGAATGCTTACTGTGATGCTGACTTTGCAGGCGACCCTGAAACGCGAAGGAGCACAACTGGATATGTGATATACTATTCAGATGGTCCCATAACTTGGTGTGCCAGAAAACAACCAATTATTGCTACATCAACGTGTGAAGCTGAATATATCGCTGCTGCAGAATGTTGTCGCGAACTGATCTTCGTGAAGAATTTGATTGAAGAGATACTCGATCAGAAGATTGAAGCTACACTCAACGTTGACAACCAAAGTGCCATCCAGTTAATTAAAAATGGTATTTTAAATCGTAGAAGTAAACATATTGATGTTCGTTTTCATTATATAAAAGAAAAATATGATGAAGGGTTAATTAAAATCAAATATTGTCCAACTAGTGAACAAAAAGCTGATTTGTTTACAAAACCACTGACTTTTGAGAAATTTGAAAAATTTAGAAAAGAATTAATTGACTAAAGAAATGTTTTGAAAATTTTAAATGCAATTTGCTTTTGATTAAAAAAAAAAGTTCAAAAAAAAAAATTTGTATTAAGAATATGTTGTGTTGATGAGAATTAAGTTACCTACCTAACTAAAATGTGTTCCTAATTAAAAGTTAAATGTTCTGAGGAATTTATTAAAAATGTAAAAGCCTATTGTATTATGTTGAGACTGAAATTTTAAAAGATTTTGATAAGTATTAAGACTGTTGGAATTATTTGAAAAAAAAATTAAATATTAAAAAGTTGACGTTAAAAAGATGTAAAAATTTCTGATTATAATTTAAGAGGGTGTGTTGGAGGGAGTAAATTTTAATCAAAACACACTGTGTCTACCATGCTACTCACCTGTTTGTGATACAAGAGTTAGGAATGTGATGAATAGAGAATGTCGTTGGCCGTTAGTAAAAGTAAAAAGCATACGTTGTGAAAACCTAATAAAATACTGTTTTACCTAAAATCTACTGTGCATTAATAGCAAACCTTAACAATTGCAATGTAAACACGGCACACGACAGGTTCAGAACCTCCACGGAGTGGGGGTAGGCCGAACGAGGCCCGACCGCCGGGGCCCTATCCCCACCCGCCTAGATAGCATTCCAGGTGTTTTAGTTCGATGTTCTTTCCCCATGATGCTCTGGAGTATCAGTAGTTCTACAGTAGCTTCATAGATGGCACAACCTACAAATTCTATGGATTTCAAAGTAGTTTGGCGCCTATTACTTTTATTTTTCACATTTATGCAAGCAAGTGTCCACTATTGGAAGATGAGAAGATGAAGACTAATAATGCTTGATAAACTAATAGGTATAATATTATTGTAAAACGCTGCGAATTATTACACAAAGGTTCATTATTTGTCTATATAGATCACTCGTCTGCAAAGAACTCGGCTTTGCCACTGTCACCACTTACCTACAGCGATCGCATTTTGGTCAGCTAAAATCTGAACGGAAATTCACACTCGGGTTTCTGATTTATCGTAAGTCCTACCCCAAGTTCTCGTAGGGAGCGAACGGTTGGTCTTACAGAGCTTCAAGTGGTCTCTAAAAATTAGAGCCCAAAACCGAATTGTATTTTAAAATCCATGACCGACTTACATTAGCAAAAGATAGGAAGAACAGCTGTTCAGCGGAGAAGGACTCCAAGCCCGGCAGGCTGGGTTCAGCTCCATGCTGAGCCGATTGCTTCCTGCAAACATAATCGTGAAACCATAGAAACATACCATCATAATACACGAATATGTTTGAACTGACGTACACAATTGAAACAATTCTCTTCGGCACAATACTTTCTCATTTCGTAGTTAAGAAAAATTAAAGGAACAGTAAAAATATAAAAGTTACATTAGGTATGCACTTTTGAAATCTAGGGGTCATGTTGGTCATATGGGATCCCTGGATGCCCTGGATTGTTTATGTCCAAAAAATTTGTTGTCACTTGTGTTTTGCCAATAAAACGTATATTCTGTGAGAAAAAGGTCAACAGGTCAAAATTAATAATTGATTCAAGTAAGAGATGTTTTTTTAATAATTCAAATATTTAGGTAGGTACTGTCACTTGAGTAAGAACTAACTTGAACTGATTTAAAACATGAACATTAATTTGTATACAATTTACAGTAATTTCAATGTTAGAAGTAGAATCTACAACTTCATAATGACCTGTAAGCAGCTAGGGCAGCATGTAGTCCGCCGTTGTCAGCTATGTTTTCACCCAAAGTATTCACTCCGTTCAACTGCAACATGAATTCACGTACAAATGAAATCAAGTAGCGCTAAAATGAAACTAGAAAACCACAATTTAAAATTTTTAAGCAATTCTTTTCTTACAAAAACCGTGACAATGAGGAAAAGTGGTCCCCTCGTGATTCAGAATGAAAAAATAGCCCTGAATCCTGTGCCATAATTTCCATCGTATTGCAAATGCGCGCAAACGCGAATTCACTAACATTGAGCATTAACTCACAACAGTTGGCTGTTTGACCTAGCTGTAATGCTGATGTTAGAAAGAACAAAAAGAGATTAGTACCTAGTGTGCTATAATAGCACTAACAATTGGTCTGCTTATGTTTTACAGGAAACCCTGTAAAATTAATGATACAAGAGATAATAATTAGGGAAATCCAGCTCTGACCTATCCCTAACCCCTTACCCATCCCTAACCCATATCCAACCCATCCACAGCTCATCCCTAACCCAGCCCTGACCTATCCCAACCCCTGGCCCAAACCCAACCAATCCATAACCCATACCTAACTTATCCCTAGTCCATCCCTAACCCATCCACAGCTCATCCCCAACCCAGCCCTGACCTATCACTAACCCCTAACCCACACCCAACCAATCCATAACCCATACCTAACTTATCCCTAGTCCATCCCTAACCCATCCACAGCTCATCCCCAACCCAGCCCTGACCTATCACTAACCCCTAACCCACACCCAACCAATCCATAACCCATACCTAACTGATCCCTAGTCCATCCCTAACCCATCCACAGCTCATCCCCAACCCAGCCCTGACCTATCACTAACCCCTAACCCACACCCAACCAATCCATAACCCATACCTAACTTATCCCTAGTCCATCCCTAACCCATCCACAGCTCATCCCCAACCCAGCCCTGTCGTATCTCAACCCCTAACCCACACCCAACCAATCCATAACCCATACCTAACTTATCCCTAGTCCATCCCTAACCCATCCACAGCTCATCCCCAACCCAGCCCTGACCTATCACTAACCCCTAACCCACACCCAACCAATCCATAACCCATACCTAACTTATCCCTAGTCCATCCCTAACCCATCCACAGCTCATCCCCAACCCAGCCCTGACCTATCACTAACCCCTAACCCACACCCAACCAATCCATAACCCATACCTAACTGATCCCTAGTCCATCCCTAACCCATCCTCAGCTCATCTCCAACCCAGCCCTGTCCTATCCATAACCCCTAACCCACACCCAACCAATCCATAACCCATACCTAACTTTGAATTTGAAAAAATTCCAAATTTGAATAATTTGAAATAATATGAATAATATTCCTAATAATTAAATAACCCAAGCTGGGTATATTTTCATAAAAATCAAATTGAAAACCATGTAAGTCGGGTGTCAAAGGCTGGGCAATAGCATGTAAGTCCATTTTTTCGTTCGCTGAAGTAAATTTTGATGAAATTAGTCTCAGGCTCTTTGAAGTACACTGTTACCCCCAGTTTTAAGGAATTGAACGAAAAAACTTATTGCATGTGGAATGAAAACTGAATTATTAAGTTTTTAGTGTCCCCTGTAAAATTTGATAAACTCGGCTTACATGGTTTTCCAGGTATATGAACGATTGTATGGTTTTCGGGATTTTTAACAAAATTCCAAAGTTTCAATTGCGAATATCTCAAAATTATGGTTTTGGACTTAACCCCCTTCCCCTGACATGCGCATAAACACATCCAGTTGATTTTAAACACGAAAAAATGGAATTTATTTCGTGTTCATTGATAATTTGAAATATCCAGTCGATTGATAAATGAAAAATTCACATAAATATTTACTAACCGTGGTTCCATCACTCAACATTCCATCCAACTCAGACACCCGATAGCTTCCATACTGGTGGACGAAGCATTTGGATTTGTTCAAATACGTTTCTTTCGTACTTTCTGTCCACCACTGGGCGTAATTCCCTTCAGCATCGAACTGTCTCCCTGAAATACATATTTTACAATGAAATGATTGTTTCCCAATATCAAACTATTCAGTCAGTGACATTATTGTACACAAAACCAATTGAAAGGGAGGGTGATGCGGAGAGGGTGTCACGCGGGGGTCCACCCCATCACTTCTCCGCCAAAAAGCGCGGCTAAAGCATGTTCCATGTTTCTCAAATTTTAGCCAAAGGCTATAAGCAGTAAGCCTGGCGATGCCCGTAGGGCCGAATTGTTTTTTTCCTCAATGTAAAGTACAATCAAATTTTTAGAATCGAATGAGACCAACTACAGTTCTGACCCGGTCACTCCCCGTTATTATTTCCCTAAATTACAGGGGTAAAAACTTTTAAAAATGTAGCTAAATTTGAAATTTTCAAGGAATTTAGAAATTTATTAGTTCGTCGGCCAAGGGAATTGAAAAAATTGAAAGATGGAATCATCAAAATCGAGCAATAATTGCCAGAGAAAACGCTGCAAATTATTACACAAGGGTTCATTTTTTTCTATATAGATCACTCGTCTGCAAAGAACACAGCTTTGCCATTGTCACCACCTACAAACCCTAGATACTACCTACCACTTACCTACTTCACAATCAAGTTTATTTGGAAGAAATCAACGCTTCACACTCAGTTCGAAGAAACAGGGAGTTGAGGTTGCCCTAATTATTAGGAAATTCGATTACTGGTTGATGAGGACGCAAAACTGAGTTCAACTCGAAGAAACGAACAGCGATCGCATTTTGGTCAGCTGAAATTTGAACGGAGATTAGGCCTCTTTTGCGATTCACACCCGTGTTTCTGATTTATCGTAAGCCCAAGTCTCAAGTTCTCTTAGAGAGCGAACGGTTAGTCCTACAGAGCTCCGGGTGGTCTCATTCGATTCTAAATATTTAATAATATTTTAAATTGAAGAAAAAACAATCCTTTATATCGAAAGTTTTTAAGCTAGGGCTTTTTTTTAGTCCTACACAAATGTATTGTAATTAAGGCTGAATGTAACAATTTTACTACGCCAATAAAAATTATTTTAAAAAATGCTTGATAAACTAATAGGTAGAATCGTATTGTAAAACGCTGCAAATTATTACACTAATGTGTATTATTTTTCTATATAGATCACTCGTCTGCAAAGAACACAGTTTTGCTACTGTCACCACCTACCTACCATAGTTACTAACTACCTACCACGTACCTTCAGCGATCGCATTTTGGTCAGCTAAAATCTGAACGGAGATTAGGCCTCTTCGGTGATTCACACTCATGATTCTGTTTTAACGAAGCAAAAACTTTAAGTACTCGTAGGGACCGAACGGTTTGTCCTACAGAGCTCAGGGTGGTCTCAAAAATTTTTAAAAATTCAATACTATTTTAAATTGGTGAAAAAACGATACCTTTATTTCGAGAGTTTTCGAGCTAGGGCACTCTTGAAAATTTCAACCCTTAATTTTCACCCCTTAGAAGTGACTAACATCAACCAAAAGCTTCGGGGCACAACTACGAGGGATGTCCGGAAAAAAAGGGGACAAATGCTGTTAAAATGAGAAAAATTCTTATATTTCAATGAAATTTTCAGGATATGTTCAAAATTTAATCCTTTATTTTTCAACATAGTCCCCGGCAAGTTCTACACACTTCTGCATCCTAGGCACGAGCTTTTTTATGCCTTCGTCATAGAAGCTCTGCTCCACCTCCAACAGCCACTTCTCCACATTCTCCTTGACCTCCTCGTTGCTGGAAAACCGTTTTCCACCCAGGAACTCCTTCAGTTTTGTGAACAGATGAAAATCCGAGGGCGCCAGGTCAGGGGAATATGGTGGGTGGTTAGTGACATCCCATCCAAATCTCACAAGGAGGTCCTGGGTCACACACGCGGTGTGGGGCCTGGCGTTGTCATGAAGGAGGCTCACGCCTCGAGTCAGCATTCCCCTCCTTTTGTCCTTAATTTTTTTTTTCAATTTTGTTAAGGTTTCACAATAGGCATCGGCGTTGATGGTGGTCCCTCTGACCATGAAATCAACCAATAACACTCCCTTCCTGTCCCAGAACACAGATGCCATGATTTTGCGTTCCGAAAATTGCACCTTGAATTTTTTGGCACTGGGGGAGTGGGTATGGCGCCACTGTAGAGACTGTCGTTTGGACTCAGGGGTATAGTGGCATACCCAAGTCTCGTCCCCAGTCACTATAGAGTCCTGGGTGGAAAACGGTTTTCCAGCGACGAGGAGGTCAAGGAGACTGTGGAGAAGTGGCTGTTGGAGGTGGAGCAGAGCTTCTATGACGAAGGCATAAAAAAGCTCGTGCCTAGGATGCAGAAGTGTGTGGAACTTGCCGGGGACTATGTTGAAAAATAAAGGATTAAATTTTGAACATATCCTGAAAATTTCATTAAAATATATGCATTTTTCTAATTTTAACAGCATTTGTCCCCTTTTTTTCCGGACGTCCCTCGTAGACCCCAAATGGAGCCCATATACCAAATTTCAACCAAATCGTTGGGACGAATAATAAAGCAGTACACGAGTCTACATCGCTTTACTTTTACTTCATACTTTATTTAGGCTTTATTTACTCGACATGGGCGTCGAGTACTAAGCTATTGCTAAACTATTACTGAACTACAGTTTGAATTTCATAATATTACAAACGAATTTTTTCAATTTTTCAAAAATTGGTCTCAAGTAAGTTGAATTGTTTTCTAGTGCGGAATGATAGGAGGCGGCCCCGGGAGCCGCCATGGTGGGTAGGTCCGGGCCCGGCCGGACTGCCCGGCTGGGCCTTCAATTTTTTGTTTTTTTTTCTCATTTTTTGATTAGGCTGTATTAGAAAAGATAAAACACAAGAATTCCTATTTTCAATCATGATTTATAAGATACATCTACAGTTACCTATATTTTTACCTACATACGTATTATTATTTTTGTAAATTTGACGCATTCATGTCCTCGTTCATTCATGACAACGGATAAAGATCTGTCTATCTTAGCTACTGAGTTAACAAAAGTTCCTATGAATAAAATTTCATATGAATTTCTCATTGATAACGATGTTTTGATGGTTGGTGGGTACTTTCGCTCAAAATAAACTTGATAGCGTTCTTCGCAGATGGGTTATCAGGGTTATGTACAGTAAAATAATAAACAGTTACGTAATAATTGCAGGGTTTTCAGAGATTGTGCGGCTCAGGCCGTAGATGATCCCCCATGAATTTTATCAATATCGGACGAACAGAGGTATTTCTGGCTCGTTCAACTCTTACCATAATCGTCAAAAGCGTGAGTGATTTCATGGCCTATGACAACGCCGATTCCACCATAATTTAGAGCTCTGAAACAACATAATTTCAGGTTCAAAACTTTCTTCGCAATGGTTTCAGTAATATTAACAAATTATTTGTTGATACACTGTGCATCAGCATAAATATGTTCGGTTCAACTTACGAGGGCCTATCTTTCGTGAAAAACGGTGGCTGTAGAATGGCGGCTGGAAATACTGAAATTGAATGTGTAAGCATGAGTACATAAAAAATAAGTTATTTACGTGTTGGTCGAATCGACCCAGGTCCTCTTCTTAATAAAAAGGGGAAACGTATATGTTTCAGGCCGGTTTAATGTGCCTAATAACACTATTTTAGTTATCGACTATTCTTTTTTAAATTAATGTTCTAGCCTGAAGATGCTGGAGAGTTTGCCAGCGAAACTGTCGCTAATGAATATCTCCCGACTCTACAAAGTTTAAAAAATGAAGCTAATAAACCTCTTTAAATTATTCATAAATCAATAACACTCACTTATAACGTTTTTCGATGGGTTGAAAAACGCGTTAACGTCCGCTGGGCTGATAATCCACCTGAAATCAGTATCATAATCCACCTGATAATCCGCGTAATCTACGTAAATCAGTTCAGAATTATCGACTGTGATGATCAACTTCACTTGTGACACAATAAATTGTATGTAAAATATAAATATAAATGTATACATACAAAATAATACAATTATTATTCTATCACAATAATTATATTATTTTGTTTTGTATTTGCATATTGTTGACCATTTTTATCTACTTATTTTGACATTTTAATTGTATTATGTACGTGTCGTTTATTTATAGTAAATCATCTGTGCAGGCAGCGGGTTGGATTGTGATTTAATCAAATAAAATAAAAAACAATAAATTATAGAGGTCACCAAGAAGGCATGATTCCGCTGATGAAAGTGTTACTTACTCGTCTCTCTCGCTTGGCACTCTCAATCGTTTGTAATTCTTGGAGAACTTGAATCTGCTGGATTCGAGCACGTTGTTGAAGTGATTGTCAGAAACTTCCAGCTGTTGACCCATAAAAGTTCACAATTATTATTGAAGAATTGGTTTTGGTGAAATTTGCAGTGGTGCCTTTGGACTGTCAACTAAGTATAGCTAGGTATAGAAGGTATACTAGATAAGAAGCATTTTTTTTTGGTAACGAATCAAAATAAATGAAACTAAGTCAGTACATGTCGATTTCTCCAACAAGGAAATAGATTATATTCCGGTATATTTCAATGGCAAAGTTATTTCGGGTGCTAATGGAGCCAAATACCTCTTTATGGAAAGCCCATGTCAAAAAAAAGATGGCAGAACTTCATCTAAAATTCAGATAAATGCAGTGGCAAATGGGGAAACGGTCGAAGTTGTCATTCCAGAACAAGCTTACGTTGTACAACCGAGTCCTTGAACCAGCCTGGACTTGTTGTCAGTCCAGAACAAGCTTACGTTGTACAACCGAGTCCTTGAACCAGCCTGGACTAGTTGTCAGTCCAGAACAAGCTTACGTTGTACAACCAAGTCCTCAAACCAGCCTGGACTAGTTGTCAGTCCAGAACAAGCTTACGTTGTACAACCAAGTCCTCAAACCAGCCTGGACTAGTTGTCAGTCCTGAACAAGCTTACGTTGTACAACCAAGTCCTCAAACCAGCCTGGACTAGTTGTCAGTCCAGAACAAGCTTACGTTGTACAACTAAGTCCTTGAACCAGCCTGGACTAGTTGTCAGTCCAGAACAAGCTTACGTTGTACAACCAAGTCCTTGAACCAGCCTGGACTAGTTGTCAGTCCAGAACAAGCTTACGTTGTACAACCAAGTCCTTGAACCAGCCTGGACTAGTTGTCAGTCCAGAACAAGCTTACGTTGTACAACCAAGTCCTTCTGTGTGTTCTGTTGGATGGATTCTTTGTTCTTTATTATATGGGAGAAAAGGGAAAAAATAGCGAAATATGGAGCATCTCAATTCAGCTGAGTGAGAGCTGTGAATATTTTTCTTCATCTACAGACATTTACAACGGAGGTAAGGCATGCAAGACGAATTAAGGATCATCCTTAGGTCTTGCCTTGCAGACCTGTAATACAGACGTTATTCCAGCTAATGTGGTGCTGAGTACTCGGCCATACTTACTCCTTGATAGTAATACTCCAGAGCAGAAGAGTTCGAATACCAGGCTGGGTAACCGATGTGGCGAGCCATGGCGGCCACTTTCTGTCTCGCCAGCTCCCTCGTGGAGGAATCCATCCATTCCAGTTTCCCAAGTTCTTCGGAAAATACGGATTTTATGTTGTCCGACATCTCAAGAGCCTGTTTAAGAAAAATTTACAAATACTATCAATCGAGTGCCTTGACGAAGTCGCGTTAACGAAAAAACTAGTTCAATCCGAATAGTTGCCAGTTTGGAGTACTCTCTAATGTCTAGTCAAGTACCCAAAGTCAAAATGTTTTTTATTGTAAAACCAATCACTACATGGCATTACAATAGTCAGAATACTAATTAAAGGAACATAAAACACAAATATCATATAAATAATTGCCAAAACAAATAAGTAGTTTCAAAATTCCAACTTGAAAAAATCCAAAACAGTATACAATTCAGCCTCAATCAATACCTCTTTCACGCTCTTTCCAAATCGATCGGCCGGTAATGCCCGAATCCGATCAGGTAGTCGATTGTACAAGCGCACTCCCTGCTGAAGAGGATTAGTACGAAGGGAGGTAGAGAGATGAGCCAGCGGAGGTCGTATGGCATTACGCGATCTGATTGCATGCTCGTGAAAATCGCATCCTCGTCGTAGGCGTTCTAGATTATTCTTCGTGAGAACCAACTCGTGAAATACATAGAGCCCAGCAATGGTAAGACTCTGCAGCCGCCTAAAATATCCACGGCACGACTGCCTATAACTCAGGCCGAATATGATTCGAATAGCAGCCTTCTGCTGACGGAACACAGCTCCGCAATGGACGGAGTTTCCCCATAAGGGAACACCATAGCGTCTGCTCATAAAGTAAGCAAAATAAACAGTCCTCAAGATGTCGAACGAGACAGCTCTTGATAGCCGCAACAAGACAAAGTTACACCTCGCTAATTGGGGAGCCAGGCAGTCAATGTGAACCTGCCAGGACCTGCCGGTTATCCACCTGAATGCCCAGGAAGTTCACCGAACTTCCTACCCAAAGGGAAATACCGAGGATCGGGGGTTAACTGGCAAAGAGGAAACTCATCCAAACTTGGAAGTCATTGAATTAGACCAGTTACCATACCAAGGTGACGAAGAGGAATGTAGTCTCTCCGGGCATTATAGCATTTCCAAGCCAAATGAAACCTTTTCCAAGTCATATGAAACCTTTTCCAAACCGAATGAAACTTTTTCCAAGTCAAACGAAACTTTTTCCAAGTCAAATGAAACCTTTTCCAAGTCAAATGAAAACTTTTCCAAACCAAATGAAACCTTTTCCAAACCAAATGAAACTTTTTCCAAGTCAAATGAAACCTTTTCCAAGTCAAATGAAACCTTTTCCAAGTCAAATGAAAACTTTTCCAAACCAAATGAAACTTTTTCCAAGTCAAATGAAACCTTTTCCAAGTCAAATGAAACCTTTTCCAAGTCAAATGAAACCTTTTCCAAGTCAATTGAAACCTTTTCCAAACCAAATGAAACCTTTTCCAGGTCAAATGAAACCTTTTCCAAGCCAAATGAAACCTTTTCCAAGTCAAATGAAAACTTTTCCAAGTCAAATGAAACCTTTTCCAAACCAAATGAAACTTTTTCCAAGTCAAATGAAACCTTTTCCAAGTCAAATGAAACCTTTTCCAAGTCAAATGAAACCTTTTCCAAGCCAAATGAAAACTTTTCCAAACCAAATGAAACTTTTTCCAAGTCAAATGAAACCTTTTCCAAACCAAATGAAACTTTTTCCAAGTCAAATGAAACCTTTTCCAAGTCAAATGAAACCTTTTCCAAGTCAAATGAAACCTTTTCCAAGTCAAATGAAAACTTTTCCAAACCAAATGAAACTTTTTCCAAGTCAAATGAAACCTTTTCCAAGTCAAATGAAACCTTTTCCAAGTCAAATGAAACCTTTTCCAAGTCAATTGAAACCTTTTCCAAACCAAATGAAACCTTTTCCAAGTCAAATGAAACCTTTTCCAAGCCAAATGAAACCTTTTCCAAGTCAAATGAAAATTTTTCCAAGTCAAATGAAACCTTTTCCAAACCAAATGAAACTTTTTCCAAATTACATGAAACCTATTGAGTGTAGGTAGGTAGGTAACCACTCACATTCAACAGTCAGAAATTTCTCAAACTTACTTGTTTCCTATTCTACTAAGGTGAGATCTACTTCGATAATCCTATGTCTAAAATTCATTGAATTTTCATTTTGGCAACTTCTTTGTACGATAGGTGCAATTGCATCGATCTGAAATTTGCAGAGTATCTACCTATCTAGGGACCTCATTTCACTCATTTTCTCAATAGGTTTCATTTGATTTGGAAAAAGTTTCATTTGGTTTGGAAAAGGTTTCATTTGACTTGGAAAAGGTTTCATTTGGTTTGGAAAAGGTTTCATTTGACTTGGAAAAGGTTTCATTTGGTTTGGAAAAGGTTTCATTTGACTTGGAAAAGGTTTCGATTGGGTTGGAAATGCTATATATAAGTTTCTGAAACCATACCTCTGGGGCGTGCAATCATGGTTAGTGGCTGCTGGCCTGTAAAGTGGCTACAAGCACTGAGTAAACTAAGCCAGACATCGGCCCTTGTGGAACCAATACTGTAACCATCAAGATGTATCCCATTTTGGTTGGCTCGATAATCTCAAAATAAAGGTATTGTTGAGATTTCCCAGCTCAACTATCAGAATAATAAAATTATTAAATATATTAATAAAGATTAATTATTGATATATTAAATTACTGAATTATTAATTTAATATGTTCACAGATGTTTTTTCATAAATTCGAAATTGTGTCCAGTTTTTTAGAAACTAGTGGGACCACCCAGAGATCTGTAGGACCAACCGTTCGTTCCTCGTAGGACTTGAGGTTTGATTGTGAACGAACCTAGCAGTCATTATAAGGTTTCCATTCACAGTTCTCACGCTAGAATGCAATATTCACTCACGAAACTGTGCCGACTCTCCATGGAGAGTTCAAATGCATTTGAATAATTTGATCCAATGTTTTATTTTTTCCTCTCCCTTTTTCGAATTGGGATTTAAGACACTTCGAAATATAGGAACCAAGAACTGAATTTAGTTCGCTTGTTACCGCTAGTTTCGCTGAGTTGTCGAAGTGTTTTTGAACGTAGCTGTAGCCCAAAGCCATTTCCAAAGCCGAATTTGCTGTGCTTATGCAATCTTTCCACCTGGAAATCAATCGAGAAAATTTCGACAAAAGTTAATAAATATGATGAAGATTGAACTTCAAAATTTAACAAATTTCATCAGGAATTTATTTATTATTTCACATTAACCCTCCAATATCATTCATGTTTTTGCTACGTCCGATCTCACACATTGATAGGAATTGATGTCGATACGAGCTTTTCAAAAAAGCTGAAGTTCTTTATAATTAAGGTGACCTTTGTAAGGACATGAACTACTTTCTAGGCCAATGTCCTGCGTCCTATTTCTTCCTCGTGAGGACACTTCCGTTACTTTCATCCATCCCAGTAGGCTGAAGTGATGTGTAAAAGTGCCTAGGAATTTGAAATATAAAACACACTCAGGCATTCAGAGCTCTTTGTACTTTGGTGGTCTGAGTGCTGTCAAGATTACATCCATACGCAGTACATAGAATGCAGGACATCCATAGTCAATAATCGGGAGTACTAATGAACTGAATACATTGATACTGAATACATTGCATTCCTGGGCAATGAAACCCCCTCTCTCTTTACCCTTGGAGAGGCTGGTGAAGTGTTATAACTCCCTGGAATATTGGGACTGAGACACAAACACCATCACTATTGAGAATTAACTGTTTATTAATGGATTCGTTGTCTTTGCAATTCGCAAGGTTATTCCTGACTATTTAGGCGAGGGGAGGAATTATTAGGCTTTTCCTCATAATATACCTAATTTACTCGTGCTCGAACGTTTTCGCCGTTAGGCATCATCAGGAGCTACAAATCATAAGAAAACCCGTCCCAGGTGAGGCTTATTAAAACTTATTTTTAACGTTAACGCTAAATAGTCTTTAAATTTATAATATTATTACATATAGATCATCCTGAATATAGATATAGAAATATATATACAAAACATTTTTTCTCCCATCACAGCTTAGTTGCACTTATACCTAGTAATCTAATTTGGTAGTATTATTTACCATTGAGTATAACAAGGGGTTGGCTCCCACTTCCTCCTCTACCCATTGTCATAACCCTGGACTGCAGGATGTGTCGTAATACCTATGATTAAAATATATATTGGTGAGAAGACCATTCGTTGTCGATTTACATTATGTTCAAGTCGTATGTTACTGGTTTTTACCTTGGTAGGGTCATTTGATGGTACAGCTTGCTTATGACCCTACCAAGGTAAAAACCAGTAACATACGACTTGAACATAATGTAAATCGACAACGAATGGTCTTCTCACCAATATATATTTTAATCATAGGTATTACGACACATCCTGCAGTCCAGGGTTATGACAATGGGTAGAGGAGGAAGTGGGAGCCAACCCCTTGTTATACTCAATGGTAAATAATACTACCAAATTAGATTACTAGGTATAAGTGCAACTAAGCTGTGATGGGAGAAAAAATGTTTTGTATATATATTTCTATATCTATATTCAGGATGATCTATATGTAATAATATTATAAATTTGAAGACTATTTAGCGTTAACGTTAAAAATAAGTTTTAATAAGCCTCACCTGGGACGGTTTTTCTTATGATTAGTAGCTCCTGATGATGCCTAACGGCGAAAACGCTCGAGCACGAGTTATGAGTAAAAGTATTATGAGGAAAAGCCTAATAATTCCTCCCCTCCCCTAAATAGTGTTTATTAATGTTAAGACATGATAAACACTATCAATATAACATGAGGAGATTGTAATTCGATAATTTTTGATGATTGAATGGCTGCAGCTCCCCTGCAGCTCGGGTGAGCTTATACATATAACGTATTCACCAGCTAGCCTCCTAGCCCATGCATTTTTTTTGTGTTCTGATACTCGGTTGGGAGACTAGTCAAGACGCAGGTCGAAGCTTTTGTCCGGCCACCTGTTTGTTGGCAATAACTTCGCAGGTGTTGTACAGGTGTTTTATTTATTAAGGGGGTCTCAGTCGGTCGCCGTTCGTTCCTCGTTCCGAGTTAGCATTTCCGTAAATTACAGGCGCTCAAACTTTAAAAGTTGTACCTAATTTTGAAATTTTAAAGGATTTTCGAAATTCATTAGTGCAGCAGTCTATGGGATTGGAAAAAACTAAAAGATTGCTGCTGGAATCATCAAAATCGAACAATTGCCAGAGAAAAATGGGAAAAACCTAACTTAATTAACGGGTTTTCCCGTTTTTCTGTGGCATAGACTGCTGCACTAATGAATTTTGAAAATTTCAAATTTAGGTAGGTACAACTTTTTAAAGTTTGAGCGCCTATAATTGACGGAAATACTAACCCGAAACGAGAAACGAACGGCGACCGACTGAGATCACCTTAAGTATTGATAATATCACTATTCAATGATAAAAATGTCTACCTTGGCTTGTCGTTGGTTGCACCTGACAAGACGCGGTCGAATTCGAAAGTCAACTGGTGGATTTTGGCTGTCATGTCTCTTACAAAGTGTCTCACTATCCCAAAGTGAATGAAATTGGCTGGAAATAGACGACATTATCAAAAAACTCTGCAAATTACTACATAGGTAATCTTTTCATTGTCTTCTCATTCTCATAATCTTCACTTGTTCAAAATTAATCTACAAACTAACGAATTGGCGGGCGGTTGCTCGTTTGAGTGTTTGGTGCACTGAGAACAGTTTACAACTTAACCCGGGGAAGTGTTCTGTGGTTACGTTCCATCGTTCGGTAAGCGTATGTCAGTTCCCATACATTCTGGAAGGATCTCCTCTATTTCGTGCGACTGAGACTATGGACCTGGGAGTCCTGTGTGATAGCCAGCTCTCTTTCTTCAGACATATTGGTGCAGTGGCGAATAGTGCTATGCGAACGCTGGGCTTCCTGAAGCGTCACACCCGTGAATTCACCGACGTAAAGCCGATAATTGTATTGTACAAGGCCTTGGTTCTACTAAAACTGGAATATGCGTCAACGGTCTGGAGCCCTTTTTATTCAATCCACCGGTATGCCTTGGAAAGGGTACAGAATAAATTTCTGAGATACGTGAGCTTTAAACTGAGAATTCCGTCCGACGAATGCAGCTATCCAAACATGTTGGAAACCTGTAAACAGCAAGCACTGTATAAAAGAAGGATCCTTGCTGATTTGGTGTTCCTGCACAAACTGCTCAATAATAAAATCAATTGCCCGTCTCTTCTCGCCAAGTTCCAGTTTACCACTCCTCGTCTCACCAGTCGCCATCCCACCTTGTTCCATGTTCTGTTTTCAGCATCAAATTATTTACTAAATTCCCCCTTAAACCGTATCCGCCGTTCAGCAAATCTTCTTCTCCATCTTCATCCTGATTTTGACTTTTTCCATAGTACTTCATCACAACTCAAACCACTGATATATTCATCTCCTGTTTTATTTTAAATTCCATTCATCTGTCAATAGTATAATATACTATTGACAGATGAATTGATAAAGAAATGAATTAATACGGGGAAATTAATTAATTGGTTGATTGATTGGTTAATTAATTAAAATTAATTAATTGATATTAATTAATTAATACAGGGAAGTGAATTGATAAAGAAATATACTATATTTCTTTATTGATTCATTTCCCTCTAACAGTAGTTTTGTATTTTTGTATCACGTTTTTTTATCATGTAAATTGGGCTTGCCCGTATTATTATAAATAAATAAATTGGGTTAGTACTATTAGGTACATACATGAAATAGCTACTGTGTCGTTACTGACACCCATTAAAGAATGAAATATATCTATTTTTGATTGACGAATCTAATAAATAAACCTGTTTTGTTTTGAATAAATTAAAAAATCGTACGCTCACCAATAACGCGAGGCGACGTCTCTTGTAACAATTGGATGCATCTGAAGACGTAATCCGTCTCCCGAACGATCACTCTTTCCGTCCAATCAAACGTCAAAGTCAGGTTGGCTGTGATTCTCTTCACATATTTCAACCAGTCGATCTAATGAAGAAAGAGTATTCAGCTAAGACAATAAGAAGGTAAATGATTTTCTCAATGAATTCACGTTTCAACCCCAATTATCTTCTTAGTTGCCAAGAAGTTTATGCTGCCATACAAGTTAGAGATTTTTTTATGAACATTATATGAACATAATTTTCGACAGTTCATAATTGTCCACATACTTACATATTTATAATTTCACTGACCACCAAGGTGGTGTTAGATGGTAGTAGATAAAAATATATTATATAAAAAAATTGGTTGCCTGTAAAGTCGGTATACGGGCGAAAGTTTTATTACGTGACAACGACTTTGAGTGGTAAAATAATTTTAATGTTAATATTCATTCGTATAGTAGGAAGAAGGATAATGTTATTATTATAATAAATTTTTTTATTATAATAATAACAGGAGAGAAAATGGCCTCGGAGGTCACTCAGCTGATCAGTGACCACTCAGGCGCCTTCAGCATTCTCCATTGACCCTGCTTCTCAAATTTCAGCTTCCTGCGTTCAACAGGAGAGAAAATGGCCTTGGAGCTCACTCAGCTGATCAGTGACCACTCAGGCGCCTTCAGCATTCTCCATTGACCCTGCCTCTCAAATTTCAGCTTCCTGCGTTCAACAGGAGAGAAAATGGCCTCGGAGGTCACTCAGCTGATCAGTGACCACTCAGGCGCCTTCAGCATTCTCCATTGACCCTGCTTCTCAAATTTCAGCTTCCTGCGTTCAACAGGAGAGAAAATGGCCTTGGAGCTCACTCAGCTGATCAGTCACCCTTCAGGCGCCTTCAGCATTCTCCATTGACCCTGCTTCTCAAATTTTAGCTTCCTGCGTTCAACAGGAGAGAAAATGGCCTTGGAGCTCACTCAGCTGATCAGTGACCACTCAGGCGCCTTCAGCATTCTCCATTGACCCTGCCTCTCAAATTTCAGCTTCCTGCGATGAATAGGAGAGAAAATGGCTTTGTAACTCATTCACCCTCTCACTCGCTCTCATTGTGAGCGCATAACGTGAGCGGAGCGTAACGCAGTTTCTTGAAGTGTCACCCGGCAAACCAATTTATAAGACACGACCTGGTTCGGGACGAATGCGCCAAAATAGCAAGCCTCGCATGGAACGGTGTTGTCACAGAACCAGTTCTTCGTGAAAGTGCTGATGGCAGCCCCGGCCTGGTGGCAGACATGAAGGTTCATGGTGTGTGGGACCGTGAGAGACCTGCGTTTTTTGATACCCGCGTTATAAACGCTGACGCAGTCTCTTACACTTCCATGGACTGGCCAACCATCTCTCGCCATGCTGCCCAAGCCAAACATGCAAAATATGACAGAATAGCCGAAGATCTGAGAGGTTCTTTCACGCCACTCGTAATTTCATGCGATGGAGCATTGCATAAAGAGTATGACGCTTTTCTCAAGAATGCCTCCTTACGCCTTGCCAACAAATGGTCCAAATCCTACGCTCAAGTAATGATGTGGACGCGAGTGAAAACTCAATTCTCCGTCCATCGAGCAGTTTCCATGAGGCTAAGAGGCCCAAGGAAACAAGTCCGAGGACTCGGACTGGAGGATGGAGCAGCAATTTGGCTCCCACAAGACTAACTCCTCCACATTTACGCTCGCTTGCTCGCACGCTCGCAAAAACAAAAAACCCTTTCGCATAAATCAATTTCAATTTTCGGCAAACTTTTGGCATACCAATTTGAACTTTTGGCAACTCATTTTGAACTTTCGGCAGATCCATTACGTTTCGACAACTACTGGAGTCCTTGTCCACCTTCATTCCCTCTACAATGTTCAATAAAGTGTTTTTCTCTCTAATTTATAAGACGTTGTCACGTCAAAAACATATTGTTTAGTAATGCATGCATTCCAGGAGACGTCCCATTGGATAAGCATTAGGTCATTTTTTTTTGCTTCCTCACTACCGAAGGTAGGGAAGCTTTGTATTCGTGAAAGAAGTGAAAAAAAAAATGTCCTCCAAAATCAAAATTTCCACTTGCTTTTTGCGTTTTAGAGCTTCCCGAACAATTTTGGTTCCGTGTCTGTCTGTCTGTCTGTCGGTCTGTCTGTCTGTCTGTGGTCAATCCTTGTCCCGGGCAAAACTATACTAACCTGTGGTCCGATTTTGATGAAATTTTCAGGGATTGTGCGGGTTAGGTCCTAGACGGTCCCCTATAAATTTCAGCACCTTCGGATCAGCTGAGTGAGCTCCAAGGCCATTTTCTCTCCTGTTGAACGCAGGAAGCTGAAATTTGAGAGGCAGGGTCAATGGAGAATGCTGAAGGTGCCTGAGTGGTCACTGATCAGCTGAGTGAGCTCCAAGGCCATTTCCTCTCCTGTTTTTCGCCAACTGATTCTATACGTCCATGTTACAATGAGTGAGGAAGCTATACTGCCCACCCAACTTGGCAGACGTTTTTATATTGGCATTAAGATTTTATACAGGCATAATATTATTTTACATTACCTAATTTATACATGTACATTCACTGAGCTTAAAAATTTATAAATATTCTTATATATTAAATAATTTCCACTTTGTATTAAAGTTGTGTAATTGAAAGGATTATTATCAATAAGCTCCACAGTCTCTTCAAAAAACTCCTCTCGTTGCGCGCGGAAAGTGGGGCACTCCATAACTAAATGTTCCAGGTTTCCATTTATTTCACTACATCTGCTGCATTCCGTCGATTCCTGCACTCCAATTCTGAATAAGTATGAATCGCAGACTCCGTGATTCGCTCTTAGTCTGCATATGGTTCTACCAAAGTTCCTGTCCACTTCTTTCCTATTAAACCATGGTCTAACTGGGATGATCGGCTGCCACCTCTTGTAAAAGGCACCCTCCGTCAATGCTGAGAATAGCGTCTGCCATTTACTCCTATGGATCCCGACAATCGACGGGAAGAAGTCCTCCACCTCAACTGCCAAATCCAACGGAAGTCCTGAATTCGAGCCCTCCTTCGCTAAGCGGTCGACTATCTCATTTCCATTGATTCCTGCGTGCGCTTTTATCCATAAGAATTGAATATCTATGCTGTTGCTTTGGCACGTATGTAGCAGATGTAAAAGTTCTTTCGTCAGTCCATTTGACACGCGCTTGAAGGATGATGAGCCAATTTTCCGCAGAACACTTGGGGAGTCTGTACATATGATGTGCGATGAATCTGAATCTCTCAGTTGCAGAATATACTCAAGGGCCTTTACGATCGCTACAGTTTCTGCATGGTAACTTGAAGTCATGGGAGGTAGTTTATACATTGCTCTATACCCTGTTACCGAATTCCAAAATGCGCACCCAACAAACTCCCCACTCTTGGACCCATCCGTAAATATGAGCTTGTTATTCGGCCATTTAGATGAGATAAATGCGTTGAACTCAACATTCAAGTTACTGTTCACATTTCTTCTTGGTACAAACCTATTTATACAGACAGGATTAATCAATTCTTCATATTCCAAGGTGAACTTAGGAGGTCTCAAACTTCTGTAAACTTTGGAGAAATCACATTCGGTTTGGATAAAACTAACCATCAACATTGGTGATATCCGTATATGCATATCCTCAGAGTTCAAATCAAATACACTCAGTCTACAGATATCATTTAGAGCTTCACTACATCTCGATCTTAGTCTCAGAATATATCGATCGCTCAACATTTGGACTCGAATTTTCATAGGTAGTTCGCCTGTCTCTGCCTGAAGAACATCAGTTGGAGTCGATGTAAAACATCCCAGGCATAATCGCAGAAATTTATATTGTTGCCTACATATTTTCATCATATTTGTATCACTAGCTTGCCCATAAAATACGGAGGCGTAATCCATGATGGCTCGAGCAGTAGCTTTGTAAAAGATTAGAGAGATGTCAGGGTCTGCTCCCCATTTCAGCGCTGTAATAATTCTTAATATATTGTAGTAGCGATCTGTTTTGTTGAGAACGTGTTCAATATGTGTAGACCAGGTGAGAGTCCTATCGAGCCATAGGCCCAGGAATTTGACGGTTCGATTAACTGGTATTCTGTTTCCATCGATTGTTACATTTTCACCTATGAGCAATTTTCGCTTTCTGGTAAATGGGACAGTAACCGATTTTTCTAGTGAAAGTTGTAGGTTCTTCATTGTACACCAACCTTTTAGATTATGATAGAACTCGATAAGTTTTCCAATTCCGTACGATAAATCGTCACATTCTACAAACACACAGATATCGTCAGCGAATTGCATTATTTTAACTTCATCAGGTACAATGTCCTCAATATCGCCAACATAGATGTATAGTATAGGCGATAGAATTCCTCCTTGCGAAATACCCAAATGAGACGTTCTAGGCCCAAACAACTTCTGGTTAACTCGAACAAATATCTGGCGAGTATGGTATAGGTTTATTATATTTCTACAGAAAATAATAGGGGTAGCCCTATTATACGCATTCTCTCTGCCAATTCTTCCAATAAAACATGGTCGTACGCACGACAAATGTCCAAGAACAGTGCAAGTGTGATTCTCCGACTCGTGAGAGATTGGTGAATGCTTGTGACTAATTTGGTAATCCCATCATAAGTCCCTCGCGATTTTCTGAAACCATGCTGTGATTGAGGTAGCAAGTCGTTGTATTCAACATACCACTCTAAACGTGATTTTATGGCTCTCTCGAACGTTTTCAATAAGTACGATGTCAATGAAATGAGTCTACCGGGTGTCCCAGAAGTTATGGTCCACCCTTTTTATCTCCGTTGTTTTGAGGGGTAGACAAAAACTTCAAGCGATAACCCCCCTTACTTTTTTACGAGGAATTCAACTATCACACTTTCGCGCACTGCGCGCCTGCGCAATCGTGCGCAACGCACACCAACTTTGTTATTTCAAATGGGAACCCCTATTTTTTATTGCAGATTCGGATTCTACGCAAAATTTCATGAATTTTAGACCCATCAATCGAGTTTTTTGGTTGCGCACAACCCGTCCAGTGAGCGCGCAAACATGCGCAACCCCTGGATTGCGCCAAAATTGAGATGGAGGTAGACCCCAAGTGTGATACATGTTTTTTCATTAATTTTCGACGCTGAATCACATGGTGGTATCCATTTTCGGATTTTACTCAAATTTCTCGAAACGGCGGCCGAAAAATGAGTTGTTTTTAATACAGGGTGTCCGCAAATTCGTGCACAACGCACACCAAATTTGTTATTTCAAATGGAAACCACATTTTTTGTTTCAAATTCGTATTTGTATCACACTTGGGGTCTACCTCCATCTCAATTTTGGCGCAATCCAGGGTTTGCGCATGTTTGCGCGCTCACTGGACGGGTTGTGCGCAACCAAAAAACTCGATTGATGGGTCAAAAATTCATGAAATTTTGCGTAGAATCCGAATCTGCAATAAAAATTAGGGGTTCTCATTTGAAATAACAAAGTTGGTGTGCGTTGCGCACGATTGCGCAGGCGCGCAATGCGCGAAAGTGTGATAGTTGAATTTCTCGTAAAAAATTAAGGGGGGTTATCGCTTGAAGTTTTTGTCTACCCCTCAAAACAACAGAGATAAAAAGGGTGGACCATAACTTCTGGGACACCCGGTATATGAAGGTCAATTAATACTGCGCCAAAATGTAGAGTCTTATTCTACATTTGAATATGAATGATCCTGATTAGACCATCTGGGAGTACTCTTGCGGTCTGTGGGGATCTGCTCCTGCGAGTCATTAATAAAATACAAGTGACCCAAAATCGTGTTCTCCGAATCATACGTGGAGCACCCTGGTACATTCGCAACTCCACACATCACAATGACTTGAATATACCAACCGTTCAAGAAGTCGTTCGAACTGCATATCGAAAGCTGAATTCAAGTATGATGGAACACGCTAATGCACTTGTAGCATTGCATGCAATGCTATAGATAGCATTGTAAAACCCACCACAACCTCTTGGGAGAAGGCGCCTAAAGAGGAAGCGACCTCAGGATTCCTTAATCACTTAACTACTTCTTATCCTATCTATTATTTCTTGTTTCTATATTTATTTACTGTTATTAATTTTATAAATAATTATTATAATCTAAAATAAAAACCAACTACTGGTGTAGGACAGCCAATGGGCTGCACCTAAGAGATGTTTAAAATTAATCTTAGAATTAATCTTTGTATTACTAAAGTAGATTGTAAACACAACTGTGATGTCAAAAATTGACAATAAAGTTATATATATTTATTTAAAAAAAAAGGAACCTTCGCGAGTCCAACCTTTCCCCTAGGTTTCGCCACAAAATAAAAGTGAAAATCACAAAATTCTTTGACGAATAATCCCATCCAAATCTTTATTGGTGCTTTTTCGATTTTTCAATTAATTGCAATGTTTAGTTTCCATTTGTACATGTATACGTAGGTAGGTCCGTAATTTCCTGGTATAAAAACACATCATTTCTCATATTTTTACCTAACTGTATGTGAGTACCTGTCTACTCAATCGTTCATAGGGAAAACAGGTTGTTTCCAACTTCTTCAAACACCTATTATATTATGTTAACAGACTGGATCTTTGAACCAAAGTTACTTTGTACGACGTATAGAAGATCAAATTTGATGATATATTTGATAATAATTTGATACTAAAGGTTGAAACTAACTTGGTTCGGTGCTGCCATGTCTGACCATTCTTGGAGTTCTCTGAGCGTCATTGGGTTGTAGGTTCTGAGCACATTCCTTCTCATTTCTTGTGGACTTGCCAGCTATATAATTACGAGGAGAATTAGGTTATCAAAGTCTGAAGACTGAAAACAAATTGGAATAGTTCCCACTAGGATGATGCTCTAAAGCTTAGTACGCACTGGGACTCAAAGAGTCGATTCATGTCGTGACGGTGCGTCCGGCCTGCGTAGATTCGTTGTTCGTACGCGGCCCCGACTCAGCTCCGCGACAAAGAATCGTGTCCGCACCAAGATTGTGTTTCTTTTCAAAATTTTCATTTTTTTATGTTCCCGGCGAAACTGTCCTTTCAATGTGTGTATGTTTTTTACGATTTCCGCGTCGGAAACTGAATATTTTTCAGCTAAATTTTTCACACTTTTGCTCTTTGACTCCCGATTTCGGTACTCCGAGAAAGACACATCCCACAAACATCGTTGGCAATGTAAATCTTCTATAAATTTCAGGGTTAAATCCGTACTCCACAACATGTCTAGGAACTAAGCCAAAAACCAAATCACGATAACACAAAATGCCCGAAAACCAGGAGCTCCGATGGGTGAATCTGTGAATTAGAGTCACTGCGAAACGCGTCCGTCTCTCGGAGAATCACTGCGAAACGCGTCCGCACTGACACAATGTTGCGCAACATTGAGTCAAGAATCCCATTTTCGATGGGATGCAAAAGAGTCCGGATATACTAACCCGCAACACACCGGATTCTTCGCGACAATGAGTCTACGCAGCGTAGATTCACCCGGGACGCAGCTGATATTCTCCTGAGATTCAAAGAGTCGACTCAAAAAGTCCCAGTGCGTACTAGGCTTTACTAGTAGTCCTGTGATGAGGATGTGGCGATTGTTGAGATTCGGTCAATGAATTTCACGCGTTTTGTTTCCCAACGTTTCGGCTCTTTATTTAGCCATTATCAAATGGAGAGTGCAGGTTTCCTCCAAAGTTAAAATGCACCGATTTAACTAATTCTTCTAACAGAAAAACTCTTCAGTTGAATGGCTTTATCACTTGTGGTTTAGGTTGTACTTTGCAACAAGACGCCTGAAATTCATTGACCGAACCTCAACAATATCCACATCCTCATTACTCTGTATACTTATATATTTATATATTTATTTTATTTTATTTTATTTTTCAACCTATAACTTATCTAATTTATTTGTATTTAAACAATTTTAGGTTGATGAAGGCGACAATGTTTCGCCGAATAATGTACCGACAAATAAAAATTGAAAAATAGACTCAACTCTTTATCTTATTCCATTTTCCTGACCTCAATCTCATCGCGCTATAATCCTCAGTATCGTAAAATTTTACGAATCGACACCGAAAGAAAACTACAGAATTGAAAATATACACAGACATTGTTTCTTTGAAAATTAGACTCTTCCGGCTGGAACTTCGATAATGTTGATCAAAAAATAATACGAATATCGTGGCGGTATTGTGGAAACGCATAACCTCCCATCTGTTCAAACACCATTCGTGGATTCATTCAACATGGGTTCTGTTTATCGCGTACATACGTCTACAAGGCTCATTACGATACCGCATAATTAAATCGTTTTATTGCGACTGAAGAGTAAATGATCGGGGTGTCGAGGAATTGACACGTGTCAGTGAATAACCGTGTAGGAAGAGGTGTGCGGTGTTTGAACAACCTTGATAACAAGATTCACATAGGCCTACTTCACGATTTACATATTCGAAAAGATGAATTCCGAGAAAAAATGTCCGTTACTATTTGCCTATGGAGAAGAGTAACTGTGCTCATGTACACCACTGTTTGTACCTGTGATCACATTCAAATTTCAATTTGTATAAAATGACTGCGAGTGGTTCATAGCTTCCTTGGATCCTTAGCATTATCCCAGAAAATTAAATCGAAATCGAAGAAAAATATGGAAGTTTGCTTTTTTTTAAGGATCAATAACAAAGACACTTATGGGAGACTTAATCCATCTTAATTTTTTACCCCTACTATTTTTCGTTAACTTGCATTTGCCAGCTTTATTTCGAATTGGATCATTTCCTCCGCTTCTCGGTGTAAACTACTTTTGGTGACGTCAGAGCTACCGGCTGCCTTCGCTAGAACCCAGGCGACCTCCGTGACGAAAGTTTTGTAGGCCTCAAGCTGCAGCTTGTACGTCGAGGATTTGACCAGCATTTCTCTCGGGAGGAGGAAGGCAGACTGGTCCACCTGTGAGAAATTGAAAGGTCACATTGAGAATTCGGACATGAATGATTATAAAGCCTGAAGTAATGTGTTGAACGGTTTCGTGCCGAGTACCAACGTGGCAGAATAGGTGTTTTTTTTAAAAGTTTGAATCCCACAAAACCTAAAGACTCGGACCATTCAGGTATTTTATTAGATCCAACTCCACCTGAGGATCTTCACATTTTTCTCACCTGCTTCCCGGGGGAAATAGGTATAAATCAGCATAATAGAGTATTCGTTCTTAGGTTTTTCCTAAAACTGGTGAACTGTGCTACTGTAAACTTAATTGGAACTGTTGAGATCTGCTCTTATATCAACAGCAATCTCTGTTGCCTTGTATCAAAATGGTTTCCCTAATATTGCGATTATTAATCTCAATTGGTCTGTCAGTGATTACAGTGAAGTGGCTCGTTTTTGATTTATTATTTTCGATAATGAACCTTTAGAATCTCCAAGAAACAAAAATTGTACCCCCCTAAATTTGATTGTTTACTTTTCAAGGTTTGAAAAATCCGAAAATCGAGTACAAAATGTTTACACATTTTGCCCGCTTTATACGGACTGATTTTGATTCAGGGTAAAGAAAAAATTTATTATTATACGTAGAATTTGTAGCAGTCCGAATTTGGGAAATATGAAGGATGGATATGAAGTGTTACATACAAATATGTAAAATTGTCTTAGCACAAACAATATTTTAGGTAGGTCATTAATTCCTGTTTAGTAATTGCTTCCGAGTCTACCAAGGTAGCGGAAGCTTTGTTTTCACTTTTGAAGGTTGGAAAAACAGTTTTTCAAAATCAAAATTTCCATTCGCTTTTCAGACCTTTCTGAACGATTTTGGTTCCCTGTCATGAAATCCTGAATCCATCAATGAAATTTCCAGGGATGTTACTGAGTAGTGTTTAGATGGTCCCCTATGAAAATCATAGAGAATGGTTTTTCATAGAGGGATTCATACATAGAGGGATGGTCCCTTGTGAGAATCTCAAATCCTATTCATTGCATCTCTAGGCCTCAATAGCTCAGAGGTAGTGCATGGAACTGTCCCCAAGGGGTCCCGGGTTCGAATCCCAGCCGAGGCTAAGTGTCTGCGTGGCGGGTGGGGTTCCCCTACAAATTCTATTTAGTCTTCCCAGGCCACGTTTTTTAGTCCAATTTTTCGCTTTCGGCCTCTAATTTTCACACAAATTGTTTTATGATAATTCCAACATATAGTAGGATAGTTTCCAAACACGGGATGTATTCAAATTTTTGAATTAAAAACATACTTCAATTATTTAATAAAACTTTAAAAGAATATTAAAAAATTTTTTTTTGTTGGTAATATGTTAGATGATGGCTTGTAAGATTTTCTTGTTCTGATAACATTCATATGGTTAGATTTGAAAATAACGATGTTTCAAGCTTAGATAAACCGGATGAAAGTAAGGGGCGACACTAGTGCCATCTCTCATCTCAGAATCATACTAGACCCCCGTCCCCTTTTGCCTTAAGGGGGACATTTTAAAAACGCCCTGGCTGTTCATAGTAACAAACAAAAAGACAAGTGCGTTAGTTGGGAATTTTCAGTCAATTTTTAGGACGTCCCACAGTAAGACTTGGGCGTCCTTATGCGATCGATCTGGGGTGAAGTTGGACAACACTCAACAGAAAAAAAAAATAACCACACAGTAATCCGTTTTAGACCATTCTGAATCCAAATCCGCGAAAAAAACCATAGGTGTATGTCTGTGTGTGTGTGTGTGTGTATGTGTGTGTGTATGTGTGTGTGTATGTGTGTGTGTAACAAAATCTTGTGTACTCTGCACAGGCCTTAGTTCTCAACCGATTTTCCTGGTTCTTTTTTTGTTCGTCGCGAAAAACTATCTAGTTGTGCACTACGTCGCCGGAATTTCGAATTTTGCCTTTTAAGGGGGGGAAAGGGGGGGTTAATGCTCGAAAAACGTGCGTTTTTGGGCATAATCTTGTGTACTCTGCCCAGGCCTTAGTTCTCAAACGATTTTCGTGGTTCTTTTTTCGTTTGACGCGTAATACTATCTAGTTGTGCACTACGGCGCCGGAATTGTGGATTTTGCTTTTTAAGAGGGGGAAAGGGGGGGTTAATGCTTAAAAAACGTGCGTTTGCGTGCATAATCTCGAAACTCTGCCCAGGCCTCAATTTCCAACCGATTTGCGTGTTTCTTTCTTTGTTTGACTCAAATAACTTCCGAGTTGTACATGATTTTACCAGAGTACCAAAATTCGCAAGGGGAGGGGGTGAGTGGGGGGATAATATTCACAAAATATCCGATTTTTCAATATTTTGGTTCCTTTACTACTTACTAATTGTACCCAAGCTTTGAAATTGAGGAAAAATTCTCATTATACCTCCGAATTTTCATGAATTATTCTCTGTACCACCATGGAACTAATAGTGGTGCCACCATGGTGCCATGATGCCATAAACCGCTTATTTCGTGGTTTTTTTTTTGTGTTTCACCTTGAATACGGATGTGAACTTCGACGGACTGCCTACCAAAACTAACAGATGAAAGTTCAATGTTACGACGTATTTCCGCTTTGGTACCGGACTGGCACCATTGTTGGCGTTGGGGATGTGGGGGGGGGGGGGGTAACTCGAATTCGCATGTTGGGTATCGTAGATCATGGATTTTAAAATGCTCTTCAGATTCGAGGCTCCCATGCCGCTAGAAATGTTAAGGTGGATAATGGTGGGGGGGGGGTGTCAGTATTTCTTGCCTAAAGTAATGAATAAATTACATCGAGTGAAACAGTTTTATCGCTTACCAACTGGTTTAACTGATCTAATGCTTATCCAATGGGACGTCCCCTGGAATGCATGCATTACTAAACAATATGTTTTCATTAAAAAATTGATAAAAGGGCGATTATAGTGAAATTTATCAAAACATGTGGGCCTTGCGAGTCAGAAACACGAGAATGAAATCGCATATGTTCAGCTGACGGGAGTGAGCCTCATTTCAGCTGCTCAATAATGTGATTCTTTTTTTCGTTTCTTTGAATGGAATTTCGTTTCACCCAGTTTTGCAACCAAGAGTCAAATTTCTCAGTGTAGGTACCCACAACTTTGGAATAATGATGTTTTGCTGGTAGTGCTGTCAGTCAAAATAAATGTAAACTGCCATGTTCTTCGCGTACGGGTGATCTTTAAAAACAATAATAATGACAGTTGTGTGATAATTTGCCACGTTTCTATATTTTTCCTTTCCACATCTCTTCATTCAAATTCTAATAGGTTGGTTATGGATCCAGCAAGCTTTGACTGCGTATTTTCAAATTATAGTGATCACTAGGAATTACCGTGATGACGTTGGCTTTTGTATTCTTACGATCGTTTGTGACAAAGACCCCGAAGACGGCGGTTGAATATATTTGTGATATCACGTCGGCCGAAGCCTCGTACCAAACGAAGTTTTTGTCATCCCACCTGAAACACATCAGAAACAAGTTCACACTTCTTTCTTTTCTTCACACTACCGTTCGTTCATACGCACCAAACTTATTTCCAGCTAAAGATATGACGGATGTTTACATGATGAATGGAAGATAACTAAGTGATCTTACTACACGTGTCGCGTGGAGTATGGTAACAATATTTGCTATACCTGTTGCCAGAGACCATGGGCCAACCACCGCCAATTGATGACATCAATGCCAAGATCGGCTTCAGGTTTTCTTTGGTGTCACTCGTATCTACGTTGTACAAACATAAATAACAAAAATACTTCATTCAAGTTCTATTTACCGCACAGTATTTACAATCAACTATCAATCATTATGAGCATAGAATTAAAAATATTTCAAATATTATGTTTCATCCTCATTAATCCATGTAAAGTTAAATTACAATTGGAAGAACATATAAATAAACTAAAATTGCTAAAATTTTCAAGAATTTTGAGTGTAATTCTAGATGGTCCGTTACGAATTTAGTGGCCTCGATAATTTTCTCATCTCGATTCCGCTCAAAATTGGAGGGTAGGTACCCACAGTAAGACCATTTTGAATCCAAATTCCAAATCCATAGGTGTATGTCTGTGTGTGTGTGTTACTTCAGCCGTTTTGCGTGGTTCTTTTTTTGTTCGGCACTGAGTAGATGCTTACCAGTTGCACATTACTTCACCTGAGTTTCCAAATTTCCCTGGGGAAGGGGGAGTGGGGGAATTATTTTCAAGGAGTAACTGATTTTTAGGACGTCCCACAGTAAGACTTGGGCGTCCTTATGCGATCGATCTGGGTTGAAGTTGGACAACACTCAACAGAAAAAAAAATAACCACACAGTAATCCGTTTTAGACCATTCTGAATCCAAATCCGCGAAAAAAACCATAGGTGTATGTCTGTGTGTGTGTGTGTGTGTGTGTGACAAAATCTTGTGTCGTCTGCACAGGCCTTAGTACTCAACCGATTTTCCTGGTTCTTTTTTTGTTCGACGCGGAAAACTATCTAGTTGTGCACTACGTCGCCGGAATTTCGAATTTTGCCTTTTAAGGGGAGGAAAGGGGGGGTTAATGCTCGAAAAACGTGCGTTTTTGGGCATAATCTTGTGTCGTCTGCCCAGGCCTTAGTTCTCAACCGATTTTTGTGGTTCTTTTTTTCATCGACGCGAAAAACTATCTAGTTGTGCACTACGGCGCCGGAATTTTGAATTTTGCTTTTTAAGGGGGGGAAAGGGGGGTTAATGCTTAAAAAACGTGCGTTTGCGTGCATAATCTTGTAAACTCTGTCCAGGCCTCAATTTCCAACCGATTTGTGTGTTTCTTTTTTTGTTTGACTGAAATAACTTCCGAGTTGTACATAATTTCACCCGAGTACCAAAATTCGCAAGGGGAGGGGGCAAGTGGGGGGATAATATTCACAAAATATCCGATTTTTCAATATTTCGGTTCCTTTACTGCTTACTAATTGTACCCAACCTTTGAAATTGAGGAAAAATTCTCATTATACCTCCGGATTTTCATGAATTATTCTCTGTACCACCATGGAACTAATGGTGGTGCCACCGTGGTGCCAGGAGACCATAAACCGCATGTTTCGTGTTTTTTTTTTTTGTGTTTCACCTTGAATACGGATGTGAACCTCGACGGACCGCCTACTAAAACTAATAGATGAAAGTTCAATGTTACGACGTATTTTCGCTTTGGTGCCAGATTGGCACCACTGGTGGTGGTGGTGGGGGGGGGGGGGGTGTGAACTCGAATTCCCATGTTGGGTGTCGTAGATCATGGATTTTAAAATGCTCTTCAGATTCGAGGCTCCCATGCCGCTAGAAATGTTATGGTAGATAATGGTGAGGGGGGGTCACTATTTCTTGCCTAAAGTAGGTAATAAATAAATTACATCGAGTGAAACAGTTTTATATCTCACCAACTGGTATTAATTGACCTAACGCTTATCCAATGGGACGTCCCCTGGAATGCATGCATTACTAAACAATATGTTTCAATATTTCTTTTCCCATTAAGGCTTATTCATGGAACTCGAGCTTTGAAATTCAGGGAACGTAACTCTTCTTTGTGCCGCTGTGGGCCAAATCTGTGGTGTCATCAAGCACCACAACCAGCAACTGCGTATCATGTGGGTTTCTGGGTGTTCCACCGGATGTGATCTTCTAGGGGAAACCGATCAAAACTAACAATTAAAGTCCACTAGTCTTGATTTATTACCGTTGTGATACCAGGAGGGGGGCTCAAATTAGCATATTGGGTATCATAGATCGTGGATTTTCAAATGTTAATCAAATTCGGGGCTCTAATGTCACTAAATAGAATAGAAAATATGTTTATTGGACAGCCAATATTCAATTATAAACATTACTGAAGAAAACATGAAACTTGACCACAGGTCATCTGCCCGGAGAGTTCGACACCCTTAAATTAAATACTGCGTGCACACTATATTAATTTAATTTGATTTTCAATAATAAGCCTTTGGAATCGAGCAAGAAAAAAAATTGTTAACCCCCCCCCCCTCAAAATTTGATGTTTTAAGTTTTTTGTTCAAGGTACGTAGAATCCGAAAATCGAATAAAAAAATTTCCGTCCATCCGCCGTACGTGGCACTTTTTGGTTTATTATTTCCAATAATAAGCCTATGTGATCGTATCGCAAAAAAATTTTATAACCCCCCCTCAAACTTTGTCACTTTACGTTTCAAGGTGCGTAGAATCCAAATTTGCAATGTCCGTCCGCCGTTCGCCGTCCGGGCCATAAAAGGCCTTAGAATCGGTCTAAAAAACCCGTTCTTTCGCACATAGACTCCATTTGGGGTCTAGTTGGTCCTAACGCCGAACTATTCCGATCGCTCAATTCGTATAGAAGTTATGGGCAAATAACCAGCCAAAAAAGAGGTTTTTGCTTAAATATGCGTGGGGTGACATTTTCAAAGTATTTTTCTTCATGTTGGATGGTTGGTGGCTTTATAGACGATTATATAGAAAAATAATAAACCATTAAAATAATAAACCATAAAAATAATAAACGTACGACAAATCAGAAACACGAGTGTGAATCGCAAAAGAGGCCTAATCTCCGTTCAAATTAAAGCTGACCGAAATGCCATCGATGTTTTTCTTCATGGTGGATGGTTGGTGGCTTTATAGACGATTATATAGAAAAATAATAAACCATTGTGTAATAATTTGCAGCGTTTCTTAGCAACTGGACCGATTTGGTTCATATTTGGTAAATGGGCTCCATTTAGGGTCTAGTTGTGCCGCGAAGCTTTTGGTTGATGTAGGTCACTTCTAAGGGGTGAAAATTAAGGGTTGAAATTTTCAAGAGTGCCCTAGCTCGAAAACTCTCGAAATAAAGGTATCGTTTTTTCACCAATTTTAAATAGTATTGAATTTTTAAACATTTTTGAGACCACCCGGAGCTCTGTAGGACAAACCGTTCGGTCCCTACGAGTACTTGAAGGTTTTCCTTCGATAAAACAGAATCATGAGTGTGAATCGCAAAAGAGGTCTAATCTCCGTTCAAATTTTATCGGACTAAAATGCGATCGTTGTTCATTTCTTCGATTTGTATACAGTTTTGCCTTCTGCGTAACCAGTAATCAAATTTCCATATGAAGCTTTCTATTTTTCGAATCGAGTGTGAAGCGTTTAGTTCTTTCTAATAAACTTGATTGTGAAGGTGTGAAGTTAGTATGGTGTAGTAGGTAGTACCTACCAATAGTTGGTAGGTAAAAAAAAATGTTGGTGGGTAAAAAACGCTGCAAATTATTGCCCAAATGTTTATTATTTTCTGTATAGATCACCCTTCTGTGTAGATCACTGGTTCTCCATCAATGGCACCTACCACCATCTGTATTCTCCCTTGACCTTCCCTCTCAAATTTCAGCTTCCTGCGTTCAATAGGATTGAAAATGGCTTCGGAGCTCACTCAGCTGATCAGTGCTCTTCCAGGCGTCTCCAGCGTTCGAGAAGATCTTCTTCACTCTTCAGATCACTGATCAGCTGAGTGAGCTCCGAAGCCATTTTCAATCCTATTGAACGCAGGAAGCTGAAATTTGAGAGGGAAGGTCAAGGGAGAATACAGATGGTGGTAGGTGCTATTGATGGAGAACCAGTGATCTATACAGAAGGGTGATCTATACAGAAAAGAATAAACCCTTGAGCAATGATTTGCAGCGTTTTTATTTACCCACTTCAATCGATAAATCCAGATATTCAACAATAGATCCAGAACAAGTTAGAGACTACACACTACACCACCAGCCCTACTGCTCTCTCCATGGCTTAGCCAAACACGCACGGTATCCAAAGCCTCCTGCACCTTGGTGTACCAAGTTCTTACAATATCAACCGGTGAATGATAAAACATTTTTATTTACCTTTCTACTACAAAAAACCGTTTCATGCAATGTAATTCATGTAGTACCTATGCTAAGGTAGTAACATATTACTTTTAGCATTATTAATGCCCAAAGCTGATAAATTTTGAAATCGGAAATCGTCGATGAAAAGGTACCCAACATGTAAACCTCCTCACCCTTATCTACCATAACTCTACAACCAAGTTGGTAAATCTGCACTTACGTACGTACCTCTTCTGATGCATGTTTGGTACACCGTTTTGGCGGCTGACACTGGACTAGGATCTGTCGTATCGACATCCGACTCCAAAATGTCTGAAAATATGAACAAAAATGAGATCGGTAATAAAATTGAGAACATTAATTTATTCGTACAAAGAATAGTTTACTATTGTGTGCCAGAAAAACTGCTGTCGGTCACAACAAAACCTCCATATTTAAGAAAATAGAAAAAATCTGTTTTTAAAATCTGTTAAAAAACCCCCTTTGGCATAAATCAATTTCAATTTTTGGCAACTCATTTTTAACTTTCGGCAAATCCATTACGTTTCGACAACTAATGGAGTCCTTGTCCACCTTCATTCCTTATACAATGTTCAATAAAGCGTTTTTTCTCTCTCTCTCATTAAAAAAAATCTGTTTTTAATGGTTAATTTTTACTTATCAAAGAAAGCCCTTGCAAAATTTTGTAGACCAAAAATGCCTTGAAGGGTTTTTATTTTGATAAAATGTATAGGTAGGTACCGGTAGACTTTGTAATGCATTATACCCAGGTAGAGTAAAACATTATTACTCAGACGTCTCTAGTATACCCATAGAACCCTGTGAGCTGATTTCGGATGTATAAGAGTAAAACCGTCTGCCAAGTGGCTTCCTCAAATCCATAACCCGATTGTACAGATGAACCGATGCAGGGTAGCTAATCTCAAAACATCAATCTCTAAAGTACCGTGCACTACCCTCATAGGGGACCATCAACACGCCAACCCGTTAACCCAGATAGCCCTGACGTCCTTCTGGAAGGACGAGGGACTTAGGTCGACTTTCTGAATTTTCTCTCCTGTATTCTGATACCGCTGTGATCTAGTATAGCTTTGAACTGTTGTTTACATCCTAACGGAGGGATGGGGACCGATTTTGTCTTCAATATGCGACCAACAGGTACTCAGTGCAGTTTTTCCCTAGCAGCTTCAATCATGTGCGGTCACCCAGAATTCATAGTTGATGGGTAAGTACCTATTCATTTTTTATTTTTATTTCGACGTTGATATTCTATTGTTCCTACTCTCTACTAAGGGTATGACATGTTATTGATGTAATTTTGCCATTTTCGTCTCCATTATTACCACTTTTCATGACGATCCTTCTGGAAGGACGTCAGTAGAATACACATTCAAAATCGTTCCGTCCCTATATTTTTTAATTTGCTGATTTTTTTGGATTTCTCGCTTTTTCTGCAAGAAGTTGCTTCCTTCACATCAAATAACATAATATGTTATACATCCAATATTATTGGATTTTTCGGAGGGGAATGATGATGCAATAAGTCAAGGGGAAATCGATATATCTTTATTACCTCCAACAAATGCCTTTCATGACCTCACCGGACGAGAGCCCTGTTATTGATAATTTTCTCCTGCAATTTTGAATAGCATTCCTTCTCATGATAAAGATGATGAAAGCGATGACGATCCCCAACTATCAACTTCCAATGAAAATATTTCCAACAAGAAGAGGGGGAAACATCGAGTCCGTAAACCAAAACCGCCCAAAAAATTGTACAAGTGGACAAAAAACCAGTCTCTTTCAACTGCACTTGGAGAGTAGTCACCAATGCGCGGTCCCAAACAAAAGTTGTCATCCCTTGAGTATTTCGATTTGTTTTTATTTGTTGATAAAAACAGCCAAGATTGACTGTCGGTGAATGAAAATCAAATCTTGGACACATGCATTGTACAGTTTGCAGCCCTTCAATCATTTTCAATGATAATTTATTTATCTTTTTTTTAGATTCGATAAGAAAGAACACTACGTTGGAGATACGGGAGTAGACTAAAAGATAGGAAGAAGGGGAGCAGCTGCACTGAAGATTTTCCAAGACGAAGTCGACAACCGGATGCTTGAAATGTGACATATTTCTATACTTTTTCGTTTTCTATCGTTCCACACAAAATAAATGTTGTCAATTTTAAATGATAGATAGTTTTATATCCAGTTTTGATTGAATAAAAAGTGTATTTTCAATCTTGAGTCTCATTTGTTATCTCATAAGAATAAGGAATATGCGAGAGAGATTGCTTCCTTATTCTACTGACGTCCTTCTGGAAGGATGCCCATTTATGACCTCATTAAAATGGGAAAAAATTGCAAGAGTGTCAAATTTGTCTTCAGACAACCTATGACACTAAACATACGGAAAATTTCAAAAAATTAATCAAAAAAAAATTCAGGGTTTTCTGGGTTAAATCCCTGGAAATTTAATCGAATTCGGATGGAAAATGTGAAAGTTATGGCTGTTGAATGGGTTTACGTTCAATTATCGTAATTACCTTTTATTTGGTACAGATTTTTGTCGTTAGCAACGTCAAACTGGCTCCAGCTGGATTCCGTCGGCGGCATCGGATGAGATTTGTCCCAATTTCCGCATGCAAATTCGTAAAAATCTTCGCACGGGTCCGCCGTTTGGTTCATATTTTCGAGAAGGGCTTCGGCTGAAATAGTTGGTGTTTATAAATTTTATGAATAATATCATTGAAATGTACAGTAGTTTTAAATTGAAAAAATATCGATATCGTACGTAATCATAATATTAACCCTAGAAGGATATTGTGTGTAAAGTTTACTCATCTATGGTTAGGTTTTTGTGATTATGCTAAAACTAACTGCCTGAGCCCTCCTCTTAGCAGTGCTCTCCCTAGTTAGTTCCGCATCTGCCTTTGGCCAGACAACATCCAGATATCACGTGCATCACTCCTCCAACATGAGTTTTTGAAAACCCTATGATGGCAATTCTCCAACGAATAGGGCTGGATGGCCGTGACATCCGCATCATATCCAGTCTCTACTGGAATCAAAGTGCCACGATAAGTGTGGATGGAGAGATCTCTGAGGGAATCAGAATTGAGAGGGGGGTAAGGCAGGGGTGTGTCCTTTCGCCAATCCTTTTCAATCTGTACTAGGAAGAAATATTCCACCTGGCGCTATCTGAGAGGGAGGAAGGTGTGGTTGTCAACGGCCATGTAATAAATAATTTACGATACGCAGACGACACCGTTCTGTTGGCGACCTGTCTTGAGGATCTTCAGTCTCTCCTCACATCAGTGGTCGAACGTAGCGAAGAGATGGGACTGAAACTGAACATAATGAAAACGAAATGGATGGTGATTTCTAGAGGTGAGACGGATTCATCGGAAGTATTACGTGTTGAGCAGGATGAGGTGGGTCGTTTTTCATTGTACAAATATCTTGGATGCTCGCTCGACAATAACTGGGACTCTTCTCGCGAAGTTCGCTGTCGAATAGAGCAGGCAAGAGCTTCTTTTGTGAAAATGAGGAGTGTGCTCACCAATCGCTCTTTGAACTTGCCTCTCCGCTTACGAATTTTAAGATGCTATGTGTTCAGCATCCTTTACTATGGTTTGGAGGCATGGACGTTGACTGTTACCACATGCAATAAACTCCAGGCATTTGAAATGTGGACATATCGTCGCATGCTTAGAATACCTTGGGTTGACAAGGTTAGGGGAAGGTCCCCTAGGTTGGTCACCTTTTTCTTTTGACCCTCAAAACACCTTGAAAACTGTAATTTTAAATGTCAGAACAAATTTATTTTGAAAGATTAACCATTAACCTTTCTAATAAAATTTTCATTTTCGCTGTAACACTCACCAATAATTTTTGGAAATTTTTTAAAAAAAATTTGATTTTTTGACCAACCCTTGTCGCTTGACCCTCTCTTGGTCATGTAGGCGACAAGCGTTGGTCATGGCTCCCTGACCAAGGCTTGTCGCTCTGGTTTCCCAGGAGGAAATTAAATAATTCAAAGTACATTTTATTAAAATGTTTGTTTATTAACTTTTCAGCCACAACATTTTCATTAAAGATTCTTTGATAAACTTGAAAAAAGTCATGCTTGATACCTAGTAAATTAAACAATGAGAAGCAAATATCACTAGCTTTGAGATGCAGGTAGTATTCTAAATTTATGATAGGTCTTTTTATTCTTATTTTTAAAATCACAGATAGTAGATACATTTATTGAAATTGTTTTATTAACTTTTCAACCGGAATATTTCCAATAAACACTCATTATTAAACTTAAGAAAAGTCATACTTGATGGTAAATTTAACAATAAGAACATTAACAGGTGGCTTGTTTTTTTTATCCTATTATTCATCTGAAACAGATAAAAACGAACAAATTTAAGTAAATCATGAGAAATGCCGTGAAACCCCCTAACTTAGTGACATTTTTGAGGTTTTTTCAACATAACTTCCTCAATTTTTCGAGTGGATGTAGCAGGGCTTAGAAAGTTGTTACCGGCTCCACTAGAGAGCTCATTAAGCCCAAAACCTAGTTCATCACATTTTTGGGAGCCAGTCACAAAATTAGGGGGATTTAAGGGTTTTTTCAAAAGCAGGGAAAGTGCAACATCACCTGTCCAACCCCTGTCGCCAAAAACTGACCGACCCTTGTCGCCTGTCAAGACTTTCGAAATACTGCGATTCCAGTCGTAATTTAACACAAAAAGAAATTCTAACTAGTGAATAACTTCGAGGACATCTTAGACTACAAACGTGTATGAAAATATTTACATAAAGACACTTACCATGACTGTGAACACGCAGGCAGTGAGAAACCGAACTTTTTACTTTGGGGGTCACATTTGTTTTATCACTTGATAACTTGATAACAAATGTAGCCAACCCAAAAAAAACTTTTGACGCAGTGTTGCCTTAAATAGACCTAGCCTGTGGTAGAGAAAACAAAATTCTCTCGTGATTCTCCCTTGGAGAAATAACAGACTGACCAACCCTTGACGCTGACCAAACCTGGGGACCTTCCCCTACTAATGCGGAGGTATTGCGCAGGCTTGGAAAAACAACAGAAGTGTTGGGTAACGTGAAACGCAGGAAATTAGAGTATTTTGGTCACGTAATGCGTAATAAAAAATATGAATTGTTGCAAGTGATAATGCAGGGGGTGATAGTCGGTCGACGGGGACGTGGACGGAGGAGGACATCGTGGTTGAAGAACCTTCGAGAGTGGTTCGGCTTGAGTTCCACGGACCTGTTTCGGGTTGCCGTGGACAAGCAGCAGATTGTGCAGTTGGTCGCTGACGCCCTTGGAGGGCAAAGCACATGAAGAAGAGATGAGTAAAATACTCAACAATACCCTTGCAATCAACAATCTTACTCAGCAATATCATCTATGCCCCCTTCTTGTGTTCGAGATTTACTACGATGTACGCTCTGCTTCGTACTATAGCGTGAACAAGCCAAGACTGAACACTACTTCAAGTTAGAATTTCAAGGATATCAAACAATACCGGTTCACATCAAGATTTGACTTTCTCTTTTTTTAAATGTTCGAGTCATTTGGAAATTCGGAAGGTAATTAATTTTTAGTACCGACGTTGAGCATTGTAATTAACTGCATTTTTTACTCAGGGAAAAGGGATATTGATACTCATTAAATACTATACTTCAAATTCGATTATCTCTAATAATTTTAGTGCTATTGTGGGCTGTGAATTGGAAGTCTGATTGCATAATTGAATTGACCAGTAGTGAAGGGAACTAAGTGCAAAAAATAGAATTTTTTTAATTGTAGATTTGGGTTCTCCTCGGCAAGACACAACGGCTTATGGCGTTTTTCCAGTTGTTTCTCAAATTACCACAGTTCTTAATAATTAGTCAGTGAGCCAGTAATCATGAAATACGATGAATAAAATTGTTGCAATGAAATTAATTACTCATTGGATGCAATAGAACAGTGAAATAACCAGGGGTCGTAACTGTAATGATAGCAAAAGGCGCTCTGACAGAAAGACATAAGTGTTTTTGAAGCACTCTTGAAGGGTTCTAGGTGTCAAATTACACGTCAAGGGCTAAAATGAAGCAACCCGAGTTGAACTAGTCGATGAGGGGTTTAAAATTACCGTCAGGTGATTTTTAGGACAGCTGAGAAACTTTCATCGATAATATCTCGGAACTAAAAATTTGCAGATACGTCCCTTTGTCAATTTGCCGACGACATCATGTGGTGGTGAAAAGAACTAACTTTTCGCGTCAGATTGTCAGATATTTGACTCCACCACCGAGCGTTTCGTGGAGAAAAGAACTAAGTGTGTAGTTAGTAGGGATGGGTATCGTTATAAAAGTATCGATATTTTGTATCGATACTGTATCGAATCCGAGTATCGATATCACAAGTATCGTTGGGAATGAGTATCGATATTTTAAAATATCGAGTATCGATACTTTAGTGTCACAAGCTATCAATATCATCCAATTTTCTCAAGAAAAATAATTTTTTTCAACAACTTTTATTCATTTTTCACTATTAAGAGTCCAAGCAGAGTGATTTTTTCCATGATATAAACGTTATTTGTGCAACCAAAGAGTAATGACCCAAAAGCCTCTCTACTTTCTTCATTTTTTAGCCATTATGTTGAATTTTCCCCGAGAACAGTATCGATATTCGATATTTAGAAATATCGGATCCAAAGTATCGATATCCAAAAATATCGGATAGTGCAGTATCGATACTAAAATATCGAGTATCAGTACGAAAGTATCGATATTTTGAAATATCGAGTATCGATACCCATCCCTAGTAGTTAGTGCCCTTCACCACCTGATGACGGGTCTCCGCGGGCATTTCCGTTGATCACAGTACATCGTTTCTCTTCAATAAACAAGAAACTTATTATACTAAGCAGTTTCGTGAACTTTTTCCCCTCAGTCTGCTTTCTCCTACGTTGAGGTACTGTACATGTGTGCTCCTAAATATTGTTTTGGCTCGCGGTTTCTCAACCGAGCGATTCATTTTGGCTTATTATTTTCAATAATGAACCTTTGGAATCGACCAAGAAAAAAGAAATTTAATACCCCATCAAAATTTGATGGTTTACGTTTCAAGGTACGTAGAATCCAAAAATCGAATAAAAATTTGGCCGGCCGTACGCCGTCCGCCGTACGCGGCACTTTGGCCACTTAGCATTGACCGATTTTGATGAAATTTGGTATGTAGGCTCCAATTGGGGTCTAGTTGTGGCCCGAAGATTTTGGTTGAGGTAGGTAACTTCTAAGGGTTCCAAAATCAATTTTGAAATTTTGAAAACGCCCTAACTAAAAAAAATTGATATAAAGGTATTGTTTTTCCTTCAATTTAAGAGTCTATAGAATTTTTAGAATTTTTTGAGACCACGCGGAGCTCTGTAGGACAAACCGTTTGCTCACTACGAGAATTTGAAGTTTGAACGTACGATAAATCAGAAACACGAGTGTGAATCGTAAAAGTGGCCTAATATCCGTTCAAATTAAAGCTGACCGAAATGCGATCGATGTTTTTCTTCATGTTGGATGGTTGGTGGCTTTGCAGACTAGTGATCTATATAGAAAAAGTCCATTCATGCAGCATGAATTAATGAGCGAATTTTCAAAGAAATCATTCAGTTTAAGGTGTGGTTAAGAAAAGGACCAATGGTGTTGCAATTTGTTGTAGAAAGTTTTTTTTTCGATTCTTGGTTTATATATGTAATTATTTTTTTTTACATGCTTTTACACCAATAATCGACGTCCCGGAAGACGTGAAATCACTGGGCTGAAAGCTGAATCTGGGAGCCCAAGAAGCGTTCTGATTAGGGAAGCTCCTGGACGTAGTTAAAGATGAATGCGACAGATCGCGTTCATGATCACTTGTTCCCAACCTCACACAACAAGTCACCTTGTTTATCACATATTTTTCTCCTTGGTGCGTTACCTGCTGCATCTAAGTAATTAATTTAATAACATTTAAATATATTCGCGATATTTACGAAAAAATCGTGCGATTTTCAATAATACACTCGGTTTTAAACGTCTCTATCGGTGGCAGTTGTCGATTGAATATTTGAACGAGGACTCTTTTTTTTTTTTTTTTTTTTTTTTTTGAGGCCATTGCAATAGCTTCATTTTCTTTGAAAATTCGCTAATAACACGCTGCAAATTATTGCTGGGTATGCTTTGAAGGTCTTAGGAGTCCATATTCATGTTCTAGTCGTCTCTACGAACTCATAGAGTACCCACACGGCTACTGCATTTCTGGTTACAACAAATATACGCACGTATTCATTATATATATATATATAACTACAAACTTTTCCTTATTTTGGACAATTTTCATTTTTGAAAAAAGCATTCATATCAGAAATTTTGTGCTGAATCCGAATATACCATAAATTACCATGATTTTCAATGTCAAAACCTCAAAAAACGGGAAAAACCCATTTTTTTGGAGTTTTTTTGAATTTTGGACCACTTTGGATTGTCCAAAATTGCTGGTTAACGAACTTGACCTATGGTTTGTTGTTACAAACATTTTGGCAAAAACTAAAAAAAAAATTTTAAACAATTACTCAAGTTATCGTCCGGAATGACACATATATATATATATATATATATGATTTTTGGAAAAACTTCAGGGATCGTTTCAGAATGTTCCAAAACGGATTTCAGTGTGAAAATTTTTCGAAAAAGTCGATTCTAAAAATTTTGAGGCCATTGCAATAGCTTCATTTTCTTTGAAAATTCGCTAAAATAAAAAATAATAAACCATTGTGTAATAATTTGCAGCGTTTTTTTAAATGGGTCCAAAACGTATAAGAGATGAAGCTAGGCGTAAACGTCAAGTAATTAAGAAAAAAAGACTGCAAGGCCTTCAGTACATCAGTTATAGTGGAAAGAGTGTGCCTCCTCAAGTAACTGGACCGCCATGTTCGTAAATACCTACCACAATATCATAGCTTAGTCACCCAACTTTTTAAAAAGAGACACGTTTATTTAGCGCCAAGAAGTTGGAGGATGTTGGTAAACTAAGACAATATGTCCCTGAAGAGTTTAAGCAATTTTATGAGAAAATACTGGCTTGGCCAACTCAGAAACAAGAAGATGTAGAACAAACGTGAGAAAAAAATGGAGAAAAATGAAGAAACAATGAAAAAAAAGTCGAAATGACAATCTATATACATAATATTTAATAAGTTTACAAAGTTATTCGTTCAAATAAAGATATTTCGTCATATTCGGTCTTAATTTTCTTCATGCCCAGGTAATCAAGTGGTGAAAGGCACTAAGTTCCCAAAATTTAACATTTTTTTTGGTTATCCCCCTCTAAATTTTGCGGCAGTTCAATGCTGTTTGAACATAACTTTTATTGGCGTTCCAAAAGAAAAAAAACTGGGTCAAAATCGAGCGCTTTAGTTAAACTAAGCAGTTTTTTGCTCCTCCTGAAAATTGGGGTTTTTGCACTTAGTTCCCTTCACCACTGGACAATTCAATTACTATTGCATTCGTATTATTATCACACCTATATTAAGTAATATTTTGACTGAATTCATGTTTAATAATGCAATAATCCATGATGGAAAACATGTGTGGTTTCATTTCATCCTTTTAGAATATAAATTATTGGAGAGAAATCCAGTTTTGGGCGAATTTGTAAAATTTACACAACGGTATCTTAGGGAAAACACAATAATCCTTCTAGGGTTAAGCTTCGAGAGGTGGTGTTATGCAGTTATTTTTCATAATAATAATAATTATTATTATTATTACGTGCCTACAGTAAATTGTAACTATCTATTTGGCTGTAAATCCGATCTGCATTAAATTTTTAAGTTGAATTCGATAAATACTGGACTTACCAGCTTTTTTGCACTGATCAGTTTGACAAACAGTGTTCGATTTTGCAACTCTCGACCACCGATGGGGCAGATCTGGGATGAGTTTCCCTTGTTGGTGCGTGGACGTGGTGGTGTTGATCCGCTTGGAGAACCATATTGGAGAGAAAAAGTATGCTTCCGAAGTTGATAGCCTGACAAAAGGAAAATATATGTACGTTGATGCCGGTGCAAAATTTACTGATTGGAACAACCTTCCTTGAAGCAGAGACATGTGGTGTCATAGCCCCACTAAGAGAGTGTATTTTCACTCGCAAAATGCGAATAAATATTTTGATTTTGGAGGACTCAATTCTTTTACCTTGCTGTGCTATTACAAATCTTTTCTAGTGAGGAATCCTTCGATAGTGAGAAAGCGAAATTTGGGTCATATAACATCAAATTTTCCCAACCTTTTTTTTTTAGAACATTTTTAGTCCCGTCTCTGTCTTTCGCATTTAATTATATGCTTCAAGACCAAACTTCCGAGGGGTGTTCCCAGTTGTAGGTACCTAAGTAGTAGAATTTTTCCTCCACATTGCTCAAAAAGTGCTTCAGTTTTTGAAAATTCGGTTCACACCGCCCGAACTATGGAAATAATTTTTTGCTATCAGGACAAGACAACAGCGGAAATGATGGGGTTGTCGAGTTCGTTGTCCTCTTTTTAAAAACAGACGGTAAGACAGACGGAGATAACGGAAGAGGATGCTCCGGAGAAGATGAGAATAGCGAAGATAAGCAGAAACGGCGAAAAATTAGACATCCTTCCGGCATTTTGAGTATCAGTTTTCGGGACACGGATCAGTTCGGCTCAATCGGTTTTGGTAGTTCAGAATTTTGTGAGGAAAAACAATTTTCATGTACGTTCAGAATTAAAGTTTCTAATGTGCAGTATGGCTCGTTGAGCAAATTTTCGAGAAATTAAATATATGAGTCTTATTTTTTGTCTATTTCTTATTCTTACATCATAAAATTTATGATTTGACTCAACATTTAATGTGATTTGACTCAACGGTTGTGGAGTCTAAAATAACTTATGACCAACTTTTTATAGATTTTGCCGTGTTTGTTCTGTATTTTCCGTGTGACAATGAGTCGAACATCCGGAAACAATAATAATAATAATAATAATCTCTTTATTCGTTGTCAAATGAACACAAACATGAAATGCGTCAAAATTTTGCTAAATTACTAAAAGAACATTTAGGTTGTACTGTATTGGTAACTGTAGAAAAACATGTAAAAAACATGTATATAAATAAATAACATGTAGGTAACAATATAGTTGACTGTAGGTGTATATTGTAGGTCAAGATTAACTTATGATGTAACTGTTGGTAGGTACAATAAAGGACACTCATCGTCGGTGTGAAAAGTCAATTGTTCTGATTAAAGTACGATTTTTAATGAACATATTTTTTTCTTCTTCAAAAAGTCAATTTTAGTAATTTTATTCAAATTCCACGATAAACCTTTTATAACCGAAGGAAAGATGTGATCCTGAGGTAGTTTTTCGGTTGAGTGCCCCACTTAGCGCTACTTATTACGGGCAAACAATAAACCTAAAAGATGGTGGTTTTCAAAAAACATTTAAAATGTTTGAATTTGACATTGAAAATTTAATACTTTTACTATGATTTTCATAGAGGACCTGCTACACGCCAGCCAGTACAATCGCTGAAAATGTCTTCAAAATCGGTAGTAGTTTCGTATTACTTTTGCCTTTTACAAGGACTTTCAGACACTGACTGACTGTCAGATAGGCGCGGAACCAAAATTGATCAGGAAGGTGTAAAACATAAAATGCGAGCGGAAATCTCGGACTTTTTATTTTAATCCTTGAAAAGTGAAAGCAATTGAGGAGTGTTTTTTCAAAAGGGAACATATCCGTTTTCAAAAAGTGGCGAGGAGTTTTCACATTTTTTCAGGATTTTTGGGCCTAGTATTGTACAAACAAGCATAGAGAATATTAACCCAAAATATTAACGGTTTACATTCGAAAATGGGGGAGAAATCGCCACTTTATATTATTACTTTATTTTAGATATGTGCCCTTTTGTACGAAAAATTTCATGTGCCCTTTTGCTTGAAACCCTGAATTTGTATGAATTTTAAGAATCTCTAAAGACGAAACCCATAGTAAAAAAAAAAATAATTCGAGTAACTACATACTGAGTGTATAGAATTTACTGTGCCGAGGGAGCGGGAGGGTTACTTTAAAAATCAGAAAAAAACATTGTATAATATACAAACAGTGTTAAATCTGAACTAGGTAGACATGAGATAAGTTGGAGCAACTAATGGTGTTGGTATTAAAATTATTACAGTAAGAATACAAAACAATGAATAAAATCATTTTAATTTAAAAATTTGTAATAGTTTGATTTTTTTGAAATCATTGTGAGGAACAAGTTTTATTACAGTTTCAACATACTGGTCTCTGAATTTAAATTATCCATCATGCTCTCGGATCACGACTTCATCTTCACTAATACATACACTGTCACTAAAGGTTATGGGCTTGTACCAAACTAATTCAGGAATATCATTCCAGTCATTTCCAAAATGGGTTTTGAGAGGATGCAGAGCTTAATTTTTTCCCTTTTTAGGACGTCCCACAGTAAGACTTGGGCGTCCTTATGCGATCGATCTGGGGTGAAGTTGGACAACACTCAACAGAAAAATAAAATAACCACACAGTAATCCGTTTTAGACCATTCTGAATCCAAATCCGCGAAAAAAACCATAGGTGTATGTCTGTGTGTGTGTGTATGTGTGTGTGTGTGTGTGTGTGTGTGTGTGTGTGTGTGTGACAAAATCTTGTGTCGTCTGCCCAGCCCTTAGTTCTCAACCAATTTTCCTGGTTCTTTTTTTGTTCGACGCGGAAAACTATCTAGTTGTGCACTACGTCGCCGGATTTTCGAATTTTGCCTTTTAAGGGGGGGAAAGGGGGGGTTAATGCTTAAAAAACGTGCGTTTTTGGGCATAATCTTGTGTCGTCTGCCCAGGCCTTAGTTCTCAACCGATTTTTGTGGTTCTTTTTTTCATCGACGCGGAAAACTGTCTGGTTGTGCACTACGGCCCCGGAATTTTGAATTTTGCTTTTTAAGGGGGGGAAAGGGGGGTAATGCTTGAAAAACGTGCGTTTGCGGGCATAATCTTGTAAACTCTGCCCAGGCCTCAATTTCCAACCGATTTGTGTGTTTCTCTTTTTGTTTGACTCAAATAACTTCCGAGTTGTACATTATTTCACCCGAGTACCAAAATTCGCAAGGAGAGGGGGCAAGTGGGGGGATAATATTCACAAAATATCCGATTTTTCAATATTTCGGTTCCTTTACTGCTTACTAATTGTATCCAAGCTTTGAAATTGAGGAAAAATTCTCAATCTACCTCCGGATTTTCATGAATTATTCTCTGTACCACGATGGAACTAATAGTGGTGCCACCGTGGTGCCAGGACACCATAAACCTCATATTTCGTGTTTTTTTTTTTTTTTTTGTGTTTCACCTTGAATACGGATGTGAACCTCGACGTACTGCTTACTAAAACTAATAGATGAAAGTTCAATGTTACGACGTATTTCCTCTTTGGTGCCAGACTGGCACCATTGGAGGAGGAGGGGGGGGGGGGTGAACTCGAATTCACATGTTGGGTATCGTAGATCATGGATTTTTAAATGCTCTTCAGATTCGAGGCTGCCATGCCGCTAGAAATTTTATGGCGGATAAGGGTGAGGGGGGGGGGGTCACTATTTCTTGCCTAAAGTAATGAACCAAATTACATCGGGTGAAACAGTTTTATCACTTACCAACTGGTTAAACTGATCTAATGCTTATCCAATGGGACGTCCCCTGGAATGCATGCATTACTAAACAATATGTTTAACGATAGAACGGATTTTGCTTGGTTTTCGAACCTGTTGGGAAATTACAGTACCCTTTACAGTAATCGAACCATTACAGTAATGGGAAATGCACCTCACTTTGGTGGAGATTCCTCCTGTTTTCTTGAAAAACTTTTTCATTTCAATTTTTTTGGCTTTGCTAATTTTTTTTTATCATTATAAATCGCACTCAACTCCTTTGTATAGTATATCAGCCAGTCAGTACCATAAGTTTTTTAGTTTTCTAACCGCATTTATGTATCTTCATACTCTGCACTGAGAAGGGAATGGATTTGTTACCTTTTAGTTGAAATCCCTATCATTGCTTATTAAATGAATAGGGATACGTTCCGTTTGGGATAGCCTACAGGGTTCTATGGGGCTTATCCAAAAGATGCGAAAAGTGGAGAAAAAAAAGTTTCTCAAAATAGTGGATATGTTCCCTTTTGAAAAAACACATATAATTATTATACTAGACATTTTTTGTTGCAAATTAGGTAGAATCGATCCTTGAAGTTTGGTCCATCTCAATGGTAGCCACCCTGTATAAATAATTCACGGATTTTTCACATCAAATCAACTGTGCGAGAATGATACGAGTAACTCCCTTTCTGTTCACCCTGAAGATTTATAAATTGAAAAACAGAGGCCACTGGAAGTGACTAGGAGGAACTCAAATCAGCACCTGCAAGGGTTCGCCCGCTAGTGTGCAGAAAGATAACCGATTAATGACAAACAGCTTGTCGTTTGGTATCCTCTTTGATTCATTAAGGGTGACACAGAGTCCGTCCTGTTTACCAAAGGTTTGAGTTTTTCTGAATCGAGTAAATTTCCTGTATCTACCTACATATAAGAGAGGAGAAAACAACGAGTCGTTTTCTCGAATTGTGCTCTACGATGATGTCGTTTTTGCGTTTAATCTTTGGAGTGTCCTGCTATCTGGGAGCAGCATACCCTGGAAAGCTCGAAAATCACCAAGATGGTGCCGGACGAGGACTTGTTCAAGTTGGCGGAAGAGAGTACGGCGAAGGAGGTTTTGGTGGTGAAACTCGGGGAATCATCATCTTCCGAGAAATAATTATTGGTATTGTTAATTTATTTTGCTTCCTCGCTTTAAAAAAATGTGTCCTCAAAATCAAACTTTTTTCAGGCGTTTTGTGAAAAAATCGTCAACACTATCGCGAACGACTTCACAATCGTGTTGATGTTTGTCTATTCTGAAAACCCTCAAAATGATCGCGAAAATCATGATTCGAATCGGCAAAATCGTGATCGTTACTTTCTACTTAATTATTTAAAATCGAGAATTTTTAGACCTTTTTGAATCTAAACTCCTGGTTTGTATAAAGTTTCTGACGGAAACGAGGGAAATTTCAATGAAGTTTGTTGAGTTTGCAGTGAGCATCTAGAATATCCCAGGCGCTCAGTACCTGCCCTCCCTTTATAGAAGGTTCCATTTCAAACCTTCAGCTGTGATCTAACCGCCAGGAAAAGTACTTTGTTTCCTAGTTTCTGAAAACCACCGTGTCCCTAAGACACCTATACACAGGCAACCAAAAAACGTACGTTTTTGGGCATAATTTTGCCTCAATTTCCAACCAATTTGCAAAATTCTTTTTTGTTCAGATGACTTCTAATGACCAGAATATCGAAATTTCGATATCGGAGGGGGTGAGTGGGGGATAATATTCACAAAATATCCTATTTTTCAATATTTCTGTTCCCTTATAGCTTAAATTTGGGAGTTATTATCAATATAGCTCTGTATTTTCATGAATTAACTATTCTTTGTGCCACCATGGAACAAATTATGACACCAGAAACCGCATATTTCGTGTTTTTTGTGTGTTTGACTGATTGTTTGAATCTTGAAGACGGATTACCTGCGGCTGTGAACAACTGCGGATTACCTACCTAGACTGGCACCATTGCAGGAGCGGGGGGGGGGGACTCAAATTCGCATGTTGTGTATCGTAGATCATAGTTTTTGAAATTCTGTTCAAATTTACTCCTTGAGACCCCTATAGACTTACCTGGGGGTAAGTCTAATTATTTTGGTTTGACGAAAAGTATATTAATTAACCAATCATGTGCCTCTAAAACAACTTCACAGTTGCTGCGTGCCTGTCAGACCCTTTATACACTGAGAGTCCATCAAAGAGTTTATACACGCCAGGGGTGAATGTAGATATACGTTATTCTACGTGAGAAAACTTTACCGCCCACCCACTTGGCTGACGTTTCGAATCCACAATAGTGAAGCAAAATCTTAATGTCATTTCTAATATTCCAAATTGTGGTCCTCGAGAAAAAATCCTTGCATTTTATGTTTTCATTTTATGGAATTTTCAGTAGTTGAGCACCTCAAAGTGCAATTGATTTTCCTGGAACATGAATTCTTCTATTAATTTGCCTAAATATTGGTTAGTTTGGGATTAAACCCAAGATAAATTAGTCTTTGATTTCCTCAGAATCAAATCAGTAGTAAGGCTAAGACTCTATAAGGCTAAGACAACTATTAGTATCACTAAAATAATATTATGTACGTATGGTTACATAAATATTATATAATAATTTGCCACTGTCTTAAGTCTTTCAATTCGTCTCTTTTTTGCCAGGTCACATGAGTTTTGGGGTATTTTCCCAAATTTTTTAATTCTTCCGCCTTATTCAGAAATAACAGGGTTTTGCTCTGTTAAATACTGTAAATCTTTTCTCTATGGAATCATTGTGACAATTGAGGAACTTGTACAAAACGTGAAACAGAAAGAGAGTTTTTTAAATGTATCTACCAAGAATAGGATATAAAGTTTTTTGCTTTCTTTATTGATATGCCTATCCGTAAAGAGGCCTGGATGTTGGGAAGGAGGCAGATTGAGATGACTAATAAAACTACAAAACATACAAGATGAAAATATAAAGAAAATTTTTTAAAAGCCTGAAGATGCTAGAAAGTTAGCCAGCGAAACTGTCGCGAAAGAATAAAACTAAAACCAACGTTTTGCCTTTTTTTTACTAAGAAGAGGACACCCGAGTCGATTCGACTAGCAAGTATAACAATATTTCTCGACTCTACAAAGTTCAACAATCACTTACATAATAGCCAAAATTAAGATGTCCATTTTTTCGGGAAGGGATGCGCGGCTGACCTCCTACTAGACCAGACTGTTCAGGAGATGCTACACTCCGGATGGAAGATTTGGCTATCTGTCTATCGAATCCTACTCCTACTGACTGCCCCCTGTGATAAATCACAGCTCATATTCAACAAATTACCTTTTAGTTATTCAACAAATGGAACCCCGACAATAATGTAACATCGATTAATCCCAATAAGTCACTGTAAACAAGCAACAACAACTTGGGAAAACGAAACAACAACCAATCAAAAATTCACAGCTCAATTTTCAAGAAAAACATTCACAAACTAGTCGATGAAAATCGCTTCTGACTATTGGACCTATGAATGAACTAAACTATTCAAACAAAATACCTAGGTTTTAATTCACTCACCAAAGATTTGTATTGTTACGTAAGACTACCAAAAAATACTGTATGCTCAGGGGGGTGAGCCTGATTTTTTTTTAAATTTTTAATTGATAGTAGACCTCATCCTGAGAATTTGGACACCAGCCGATCTCTTTTTGGATGAGAAGATCTTTTTCTACGATTTTTCAAAGTTTCGAATGTTTATGACGTCACGCGCCCAAAAACCACCGAAAACTGAAACCCAAAAACGAGGCCTGGGAAGACGACTGAATTTGTGGGGGCAACCGCATGGCGATTCCCTCCCGCGCACACCTGTGAACTTCGAGCGACCATGATGTAATAAACATGTGATTTCCATTATTACTGAATGAGTTATAGAATAATGTGAACTGTAGTTCACATGACGAGTTCGCTTCAAGCAAAATTGTTGAGTGAAAGTAGGTGAAACGATTTGAAAAACCTTCATTCTCAATATTCTCTTTGAAGAAATTGTTCCCGAAATAAACGCTGCAAATTATTACACAATGGTTTATTATTTTTTATTTTTCTATATAGATCACAAAGCCACCAACCAACCAACATGAAGAAAAACATCGATCGCATTTCGGTCAGCTTTAATTTGAACGGAGATTAGGCCTATTTTGCGATTCACACTCGTGTTTCTGATTTATTGTACGTCCAAACTTTAAATTCTCGTAGTGACCGAACGGTTTGTCCTACAGAGCTCCGGGTGGTCTCTAAAAATTCTATGGAATCTTAAATTGAAGAACGTTTGTATCAAAATTTTTTGAGTTAGGGCGTTTTCAAAATTTCAAAATTGATTTTGGAACTCTTAGAAGTAACCTACATCAACCAAAATCTTCGGGGCACAACTAGACCCCAAATGGAGTCTACATACCAAATTTCATCAAAATCGGTCAATGCTAAGTGGCAAAAGTGCCGCGTACGGCGGACGGACGGCCAAATTTTTATTCGATTTTTGGATTTTACGTACCTTGAAACGTTAACCATCAAATTTTGAGGGGGTGTTAAAAAAAAATTTTCTTGGTCGATTCCAAAGGTTCATTATTGAAAATAATAAAAATAAATGAAGCCTTCATTAACAATCATAAGGCAGAGGACCCTCTTCAATGTTACAGAAGTGTCAGTCTTTCAAAAGGGACATGGTCAATTGGCAATGGTCATGGTCATGGACAATTGAATAATATTCTTCTACAAAGTAATGAACATCTAATTGACTGAGCAGCAGGAGTGATAGCGAATTTCCAAAAAAAAAATATATATATTCTAACCGATTTTCAGTCATTTTTTACTTCAAAAATGTCATTTTCACGGACTCATAATTTCCTGTCCTAAATTTAATTTTAACTAGCTTTTCATGTGTCCTGTAGTTAACACTTAATAACCTGATGTATCTTTTGGGATGTCCAATTTTTACCTCATTCAGTTTATCGACTTTTAAGCTAAAACAAAAGGGTAAAAAAATAGCCATTGGCTATTTTGATACCCAAAGAAGAAACAAAATAATTCTCGAGTTGACAGAATGAAATAGGGCCTTCGTGGTACCTTCTAACCTCATTAATTTCTTATATTGTAGGGTATTAGTTGGATTTCCTCGTCAGAGATGGCGCCACTGTCTAAGGCAGCACAAATCCTTCAATGAAGTGAACCTTTCCCACCTTATTCAGTGGTTACATACTTTATGAGAAATAACTGACCCCAACATCCCACCAAGGATTTTTCCAAGTTTCCTTCTTCTACTTCAACAAAAATGGGTTTATAGACAGATAGCGCTAGTGTGGCCCTTGGAAAGATAATCCTTGAGCTGATACTGTAATAGGGCCTTCAAGGAACCTTCTACTCAAATGTTCTACAGATGTATCAAAATACATCTATCAATAATTTTTTAAAGTCCGAAAAAACACATTTTTTGAACAAGTGGGAAATTAAGGGTTAACTTCTGAATTGCTATGAAACTGGTCTTGCAACCTCAGTTCACATGTTTTCAAATGAAATCCTGCACGCAAGGCCAGAAAACGATGGCAAGTAACTAGAGTACCCAGCCATAAATCAGAATGGTACAAGGCAGAAAGTGAACTGAGGTCTTTGACTCAGGAGATCAATGAAGAAACCCAAGAGCACTATATCATGGGACTCACAAGTCATCGTGATACTGATTACTCACTTTGGAAGGCTACCAAATATCTTAAAAGACCAATAATACAAGCTTCACCCATAAAAAATTCCGATGGGAGTTGGGCTAAGAGTAATCAAGACAAAGCAGCGATTTTTGCTGATTACCTAGCAAACATGTTCACTCCAAACATTGCTATGACAGATGAACTGACTCTAGAGGTCGCAAATGGTATTGATCTAGATGTCGACATTCCACCCGTTACTATCGAAGAGATTAAGCTCATAATCGATAAGGACCTTATCACCTTATCACTGGTCAGATCCTTAAGCATCTCCCGCGTAAAGCCATTGCAAAAATAACCATGATTATTAATGCAATTATAAAACACCGTTGCATTCCTCAGTTGTGGAAGATTGCCGAGGTCATAATGATTCCTAAACCTGGAAAGCCTCCCACGGAGCCAAGTTCGTACAGACCAATCTCACTTCTACCAGTATTATCAAAATTATTTGAAAAACTAATCCACAAGCGACTAGTACCCATAATCGAAGAACGTAAGCTGTTTCCAAGGCACCAGTTTGGCTTTCGACAGAAACATTCCACGATCGATCAAGTCCATAGAATAGCACATATAATTGAACAAGCCCTTGAGGAAAAGAAAGTCTGCTCAGCCGTCTTCCTTGACGTCGCTCAGGCGTTTGACAAAGTTTGGCATGAGGGACTCAACTACAAGCTGCGCAAAAATCTACCAATAAAGTATTGTGAGCAAGCCCCCTCTTGCTCACTATTCCCCATCTCAGGCCCCAGCCGTCAGTAAGCCCTGATTGCCCTCCATCCCCATTGTCGCAGGCCACAGACATCAGTAAGTCCTGATCCCCCCCCCTTTAAATGATCGCAGGCCCTAGCCAGCAGTAAGTCCTGAAAGAGAGAGAGAAAGGAAGAGAAGGAAGAGAGAAGAAAAGAAGAGAAAGAAGGCCAAAATTGGGACTGGCCTCCCCCCCACTATTATTTCAACACCAAAGAACAATAGACTATAAACCTTCAAGCATACATGGAAGCACAGACCAACGGACCACATCCATCTTCACCCAAGACCACCAACTTTGGTTCTGTTTGGTTGGACAACCTGAATCATAGAGTAAAAGGCCATTGTCTTAACGATTCCAGCTATTAACCCCTTTGACGCTCGCCTAACAAGCCGCCTCGAAGCTCTCTTCCCCAGTCCAGAACGCTCTCTCCCTTGTATCGCCCCGACCCGAATCGCGTCGATACCCCTTTCAGTCCCGCCTCCAACAAGTCAGTCACTAGGTTTGTAAACTGTGGAAAAGTTTAAGTGCTCTCTCTTGCCCCCGACCTGCCTCCCCTGGAACTCCGCGACACCTCCAGCCTAGGAAGAGGAACGAGGACGTGAAGGACCAGCCCGGAACCCTGCGACCCCCCATTTCATCTCCGCCTCCACGAAGAAGGACTCGCTTCGGTACCCCTTCCACGTGAGTGACTAAAATTCCTATCTATTGGCCAATAATAGGTAGTGGTGCGAAGTGTCTCAGTAATAGAAAGGTTCATAGGAACATAGCTATTGTGATCGTAACTCTAAGTACCTGATTAACTTTGTCGAAACAAACTGTACCTAGTCGTAACTTTTAGTACCTACAGGAACTTTCAACATTATCATTCACCAAAGAACATTTATCCAAGAAACCATTGTACATATCGACACTGTATCGCCCTTCAGGCTTCCCGGATCACTGGACCGGGAGGAACCGTTCTTTTTTTTTATTATTACAAGTAGTTCTCTAATCAACCTCACCTTTTCACTGACTACCACCCGCTCCTGGTTCTGACGAATATCTTTCATGGTGTATCGCAATAGGTAGTTAACTTCATAAATCAGTAACAACAATCGTAACTTTCAGTTTCTTTATTTTCTTTTCATATCGATACACAGGTACATAAGCCCTTCAGGCAAAAACAAAGCATTACAGATCGTTACTTCAAGAGTGTGTCGCCGCCACCTGCTACCGGCCGCTTTCAACATCGCTACCAACAGATAAGTATAACGCATCATTCCTAGTAACCTTAAGTACCTAGTCCCTTTATTTCTTTTGTTTGACATACAGGAACACTTATTTCAAACTGGTGGCAGCTACCACTAGGTATCTTAGGTATAATTAGGAACTGATCAACACACTAAGTAACGATAGGAACAAGCCCCTCCGACTTGCGTCCTAACCCCCTAAACTGGAACCCCGTAACCTTCAGTTACGATTCCTAATCAAATCTTTATTCATTGATTAACTCCCCCTTTAGGAAGTCGTACGTAACGTCACGAGCTTACAAATTGGTGGCAAGCGGTGGGATTCTTGCGAATCGCAGTTCGTGGTACCACCCCTGTTCCAACAACTTAGGTTTGCGAAACAGGCGTCTTGCCCGAACTGTGTGTGGTGCGCCCCGCACGGATCCACTAGTTCCATTTGTGTTCGGGACGAGCCGTACCTTCCTTTAAAATTCTTTTCAATAAATTCGTAACGATATAGTCAGAACTTTGAGTGGTGGTAGGTAGGTAGCATAACATCCTATCTTAAGAACACCAAGGAAAAGTGGTACAAGGGAATACGACATCGGCTCTTAAACTATACCTACCCGTTACAAAACACCTCATATTTTCACACAAATACTCCCTGTGTCGTCACACAGGTGCGTAACACACACTTACGACCGACCTTGACCTTTTCGAAGCTTACCGTATCGGCTGTGCAGTGATTATCTATTGCTTTCTATAGTGCGATCCTAAACATGTCGGTATCGGATGCGGACGATCTCGGAGAAGGGTCGCAACCCTTCCAGACAAAAGATGCGGTGGATACTCTCACCGAAACCATGAGGGAGATGAACATCCTCCTAAAAAAGTACCATGCAACAACCTGTGACGAGGACAAGAACGGAATTCCACGTTCCCTGTTACTGGAACTGGAACCGTGGGACCCAGATGTTCCAGGGTCACTTAGCGTCGGGTCGTTCTTCGCCAATTTCGACGCGGTGACGAACGGGTTGTCCCAAAAACAGAAACTAAGACTACTGAGAACGAAAACCAGAGGAACGGCGAAACAATTCCTAATTGATAGGGATGACACCCTCGACTGTGACAACGCGTACGAGTCGACCCGGGACGAGATGCTAACCTGGTTCCGCCGAGAAAACCCTCAACACGCCGCGGCGCTTTTATGGACCGTAAAAAGGAACACGTCGGAGACCCTCAGACAGTTCGCGGACCGCATTAGAAGCCTAGCCCGATGCGCCGTGTTGGAGGAGGGAACGCACCTGGACCGCTTGAGTAAAAACGAGTGGGTCGAACGGAAAACCCTTAGTGCTTTCGTTAGGGGTGTGGGGAAGAGAATGAGTGCGTTCCTTGTAACCAATCGACCCACGACTCTACGTGCCGCCCTGAATCGGGCCGAAGAACTGGAAGAGACATTGACAGATACGGAGGACCTCGAGGAACGATGGGACTTGGCAGCTGTGTCGGACATGAGGTGCTACAATTGTGGAGGGGCGAACCATTTCGCCGCGCGATGCCCCCGTAGGGACCAAACGGCACCGAAAAGGGAACAGCGAGTTGGGGAGGACCACAGGAACCGTTGGAACAGTGACGAGCGGAACGGTTGGAACTATGACAAACCGGTTCCCCGGTACCCCTGCATGTTTTGCGCGGGAATGGACCACTTCCCGGTGGACTGTCCAAAGAGTCCGCAGCGTACCATTTTCTGCAATTTCTGCGGGTGTCGTGAGCACCTCGAGGACGGCTGTCCTCAGAAGAAGAAACTACTACCGATATCTCAACCTCCGGCAGAAACAGAACACCTGAACGAAGTGAACCGGTATCAAACCCCGAAATCAACGGACCTATGCGTAACCGCTATCGAACAACCGATGGTGCGGACCCTCAGAATTGAAGTGGGACTAGGACCCGAGACTCGGTCCATGCTAATTGATACGGGTGCGGCACTTTCGGTGTTAGCTCGTCCAGTGGCGGGGATACCGGTGGTACCTACCAAGACTGTCGCGTGGGGAGCGGACGGAGCGTTATTGCCCTTCGCGGGAGAACAGCATCTCGAGACGCGCATCGGAAAGTTCCGGTTCTCACATACCTTCCTGGTGTTTGCCAGAAGGTGTGCACATCTCGATCTACTGGGACTGGACGTGCTGAAACGAGTACCACTGACATTGACCACAGGACCGGTTATGAAACTGAATTGCGATACCGCGTCTAGAATCGACGAGTCCGAAGGAACGTATCGCGGTCTGAGTCGTGTGGGAGTTCCTTCGCCGCCTGGGAGGAGGGAGGACACTGTGTTGCGGTGTCTGAGTTTTGATGATGGCACGAATACATTCCTCCCCAGCACCTCTCGGGTGGTGGCGGTAGCTTCCGCACCTCGGAACGAGGTGGAACCATCCGACACCCCTCGAATAACTTTTGAAGAATACTTACCAAGACATCGGATCGGGACTGGAACAAGCCTAACCCTCGAAGAACCAAGGTACTGGGACATGTGCCATGACGATGACGTTCCATCGGGAGTGTCGATCCCCCCATTCGGACATCCAGAGACGGAGGAACGGGACGTTCCACCCGGAGTGTCGATCCCCCCATACGGACAACCCGAGACGGAGGAGCGGGACGTTCCACCCGGAGTGTCGATCCCCCTATTCGGACATCCAGAGACGGAGGAACGGGACGTTCCACCCGGAGTGTCGATCCCCCTATTCGGACATCCAGAGACGGAGGAACGGGACGTTCTACCCGGAGTGTCGATCCCCCTATTCGGACATCCAGAGACGGAGGAACGGGACGTTTCACCCGGAGTGTCGACCCCCCCATACGGACAACCCGAGACGGAGGAACGGGACGTTCCACCCGGATGTCGATCCCCCTATACGGATATACCGGAACGGAGGAACGGGACGTTCCGATCCCCTGGAACGAAGGAACGGGACGTGTCGATACCCCGATATAGACTTCCAAATACGGAGGAACGAGACGTTCCACCCGTCAATCGGGGAACGGAACTACACCCTACCGCTGACATTGGGGCTATCGACGATGCGACAAACAACATCGATATGGAGGAATGGGAAGTCATTCCCACAGATCACTGGGACGAACCCCAACCCGAAGTGGAACCCCTCATTGACAAGAAAACACCACATGAAGAATCGCCTGGAAGAAACGACAAAGCCAACAACATCGAAATGGAAACGGAAATCTCCGAGTCAACTCCGAGATACTCTCTTCATCCAAGAGTGCCAGTGAATTACGGTCACATCCATACGGAAAAAGCTCGACGAACTAACTGACGAAAGTAGGGTACCTGAAACACACAAGACAGTTACCGGCAATAAAACACTACACATAAGGCATGCAATACAAACAACACAACATATAGGACACTCCACACAAATACGAACACACCAAATTACAAATTTGGTGGCACCAACAAAATTACAACGCACAAAACATAAATACATACCTTAATTAGAGATCACAAATTTGGTGGACCCTTCAGGTCATCAAATTAAAATGGACCCTTCAGGTCAACAAATTAAAATGGACCCTTCAGGTCAACAAATTAAAATGGACCCTTCAGGTCAACAAATTAAAATGGACTCTTCAGGTCAACAAATTAAAATGGACCCTTCAGGTCAACAAATTAAGATGGACTCTTGGGTAACAATTTGAGAACCTTACCCGAAAATCGAACTGGAAAATATTGGGTACAGAAGGAACTGAGACCACACATCCCGCCCCTTTCAAAATTGAGCCGTTACTGCGTAAATTCGTCGTTGAAGTAAATGCGGTGTACCACTTTTCCGAGGGTAGGATGTTATCAGGTTGGTGGGATTGGTTTTAGGATGGCGCGAAAACAGCTCGAGGACCCTATAACTAGGGAAGGTCCATTACCGACCAATCAAGATGTCGCCAACTTCCACTGGTACCAGCGCACCGAGACTCATCACCTCAACCGACTTCCCAAGACTGTCCTGGATGCAGTCGAACCATCGGCTTCGTCATCGTCCTCATCCTCATCCCCACCAACTTCGCTTCGACCCTCGTCCCCATTATTGTCGCAGCCCCCCTGAGCTAAGTGCCGAACTGTCAGCAGGACCAGTTCCACCAGCCCCAGACAGAGCACCATCTCCATCAGCAGATCTGACCACCTAATCTCCACAACCCGGACCTTCCAACACTGAGGCACCGCCCGATTCTGCATCCCCAATGACGTCTACAGGACCAGAATTCATGGCATGGATGTCAACCCCCATCAGAGAGCTAGAGATCGTACTGACCAGATGTCTTGACACCAGAAGAGTGTCTCCACTGGTAATCCGACCTAACTGGTTGTCGGCAGCAGAAGTACCAGTGAAGAGCCCCATCTGTCGGAAACCTGCTCCCAAGTTGATGAACTTCCGTTGTCTGGAAGCAAAACATTCTGCCAGAGACTCAAGAAGGCCCACGAACTGCAGCGACCCCTACCAACATGCGAGGACGACCATTGAGAGCGCCCAATCCCCGCAACGTGCCAGGATGCATGAGGAAAGCGTATGAGGCAGCATTGCGACGTGCTTATCCGTCGAAACTGCTGCCCATACCCAGTGTTCTCTTCGAGAGCACTGGCTCCCGGAGGAGCGAGGAGTGTGAGCAAGCCCCCTCTTGCTCACTATTCCCCATCTCAGGCCCCAGCCGTCAGTAAGCCCTGATTGCCCTCCATCCCCATTGTCGCAGGCCACAGACATCAGTAAGTCCTGATCCCCCCCCCCTTTAAATGATCGCAGGCCCTAGCCAGCAGTAAGTCCTGAAAGAGAGAGAGAAAGGAAGAGAAGGAAGAGAGAAGAAAAGAAGAGAAAGAAGGCCAAAATTGGGACTGGCCTCCCCCCCACTATTATTTCAACACCAAAGAACAATAGACTATAAACCTTCAAGCATACATGGAAGCACAGACCAACGGACCACATCCATCTTCACCCAAGACCACCAACTTTGGTTCTGTTTGGTTGGACAACCTGAATCATAGAGTAAAAGGCCATTGTCTTAACGATTCCAGCTATTAACCCCCTTTGACGCTCGCCTAACAAGCCGCCTCGAAGCTCTCTTCCCCAGTCCAGAACGCTCTCTCCCTTGTATCGCCCCGACCCGAATCGCGTCGATACCCCTTTCAGTCCCGCCTCCAACAAGTCAGTCACTAGGTTTGTAAACTGTGGAAAAGTTTAAGTGCTCTCTCTTGCCCCCGACCTGCCTCCCCTGGAACTCCGCGACACCTCCAGCCTAGGAAGAGGAACGAGGACGTGAAGGACCAGCCCGGAACCCTGCGACCCCCCATTTCATCTCCGCCTCCACGAAGAAGGACTCGCTTCGGTACCCCTTCCACGTGAGTGACTAAAATTCCTATCTATTGGCCAATAATAGGTAGTGGTGCGAAGTGTCTCAGTAATAGAAAGGTTCATAGGAACATAGCTATTGTGATCGTAACTCTAAGTACCTGATTAACTTTGTCGAAACAAACTGTACCTAGTCGTAACTTTTAGTACCTACAGGAACTTTCAACATTATCATTCACCAAAGAACATTTATCCAAGAAACCATTGTACATATCGACACTGTATCGCCCTTCAGGCTTCCCGGATCACTGGACCGGGAGGAACCGTTCTTTTTTTTTATTATTACAAGTAGTTCTCTAATCAACCTCACCTTTTCACTGACTACCACCCGCTCCTGGTTCTGACGAATATCTTTCATGGTGTATCGCAATAGGTAGTTAACTTCATAAATCAGTAACAACAATCGTAACTTTCAGTTTCTTTATTTTCTTTTCATATCGATACACAGGTACATAAGCCCTTCAGGCAAAAACAAAGCATTACAGATCGTTACTTCAAGAGTGTGTCGCCGCCACCTGCTACCGGCCGCTTTCAACATCGCTACCAACAGATAAGTATAACGCATCATTCCTAGTAACCTTAAGTACCTAGTCCCTTTATTTCTTTTGTTTGACATACAGGAACACTTATTTCAAACTGGTGGCAGCTACCACTAGGTATCTTAGGTATAATTAGGAACTGATCAACACACTAAGTAACGATAGGAACAAGCCCCTCCGACTTGCGTCCTAACCCCCTAAACTGGAACCCCGTAACCTTCAGTTACGATTCCTAATCAAATCTTTATTCATTGATTAACTCCCCCTTTAGGAAGTCGTACGTAACGTCACGAGCTTACAGTATGCTGAGCTGCTTCAGTCTTATCTCACCAATCGCTACTTCAGAATAAAGCAAGAAGACGCCTACTCAGAGCCAAAGCTAATCAATGCAGGAGTCCCACAAGGGAGTGTTCTTGGACCGCTCTTGTATGTCCTTTATACCAGTGATCTCCCAGAAATTGGAATGAACACCACAGCCACCTTCGCAGATGATACAGCGATTTTGGCAGTCGGAGAATGTAACACTGAATCCACCAAGTTAAATCAATCAATATCCAGCATACAAAAGTGGACAGCAAAATGGAGAATCAAAATAAATGAAACTAAGTCGGTACATGTCGATTTCACTAACAAGAGAATCGAGTATATTCCGGTACATTTTATGGGAAAAGTTATTCCGAATGCTAATGAAGCCAAATACCTAGGCATGACACTAGACGCCAAACTCAGATGGAAAGCCCATGTCAAAAAAAAAGAAGGAAGAACTCCTTCTAAAATTCAGAAAAATGCATTGGCTAATGGGGAGACGGTCGAAGTTGTCAATCCAGAACAAGCTTACATTGTATAACCAAGTCCTTAAACCAGTCTGGACATATGGAGCTCAGCTTTGGGGCTGTACGGCTCAGTCAAATCGAGACATCACCCAAAAATTCCAGAACAATGTGCTAAGAACGGTGGTCAATGCACCATGGTATTTTCGAAACGAACGTCTCCATCATGAGCTTCGGATCGAAACAGTAAACGATGCTATAAAGCGACAAGCTGTGAGACACCTACAGCGGCTAAGATGTCACATCAACGAGGAAGCTGTCCAACTCCTTGATACAAGTGATGTCATCAGAAGATTGAAGCGTACCAAACCACTTGACCTACCTTACTTGTGAAGCAGTGAAGTGAAACATCCACCATAATCAACAAAACTCAGTGATGTATCTTAGTTTTGAATATAAGTCCATATTTTCAAAATAATATTGTTAATAAATAATACTTAGTGCAATAAAGAATATTGAAAAAAAAAATGAAATCCTCTAAAAGTTGATTTTTTTCCGCGTTCTCCATTGTAATCAAAAGAATGTTACTTAAGTAAAATCATCAGTCTCCAACTGTTTTTCCAACAAGTCAAACAAGAAAGCTCGTCACAAACTTGAAAAAAAAAAAAAAAATTTGGTTTCTCATTTAAAAAAAAAAAATCAGTCTCCAACTCCCGTCAAAACTACGGAAAAAATACTCTCCAATTGTACCAACTGGATAGATGTGAGATTGAAGAACTCATCAGTTCCAATCGGCCAAATACGCTGTATGAATTGCAAGGGATCATCTCGCAGACAGCCAAAATTGCCCATTTTTTCTAGAAAAGCAAAAGAAAATGTGAGACCAGTGTATGAAAGATTCGTAAGCAAAGTAATACAAAACCGGGGAGAAACGTAAAAGTAACCAAGTAGTTTCTAAAGCTCTTCAGGTATGAGTGGGAGGAAGTCAAATCAGCGGTGTGGTCTATAAAGCCAACAAGTTCCATGTATTAGGTAGGTAATTATTATTGAAAACTTCTTTCCCGTTCGCGATGAAATTTTGTCAGTTTCTGACAGTTGCGGGACTCTAAGGTCGAACCAACATCATACCCACATGTGGGCCCCCTCTTCGTTGAAAATCTCAAATCATAACGAAACGGGACAACTAAAGTGATTTATCCTGTTGTCAATGTCGCTTAGCATTCTCAGGCCGTAACCATCTGTCGGTAGGAGACCTTGAGCGATAGTTGCAAATATTTTGACAACTGCTCCGAATTCAAATAACGTGATAGTTTATTACCGCCTAACAAAATTGTGGGCCTTCATTAGTGAAATGCTCCGATTGGCGATTCTACTAACAGCGGCCTGCGCCGCTCATGGCGCCACCTATGAGAGAGGTAAATCTAAATTTTTATTTTCAAATTCAAAAGCTCAAAAACTCTTGATAGGTATAAGGTTATTGTTTTTTTTTTTTTTTTTTTTTCATAAATTTAAACTAGACTGTAGTAGAACAAACCGTTTGCTCCCTATGAGGAATTGAGCGTTGGATTTACAATATCCTGAAGAACTTAAACGGAAGAACATAGACCGTTCAAATTTCAGATGATGAATGCAATCGTTATTCGTTTCTTTGAATGGCGTGTTGCACTAAGTTGTACTTCCGTAGCAACCAAGAAACAAATTTCGTCATGAAGCCACCCAAAACCCTCGGTTTACTTGATGTTTTGCTAGTAAGTAAGGTACTTTCTGTCAAAATAAAATTTATAGCGTTCTGTGCAGATGGGTGATCTACACAGTAAAATAATAAACCGTTGTGTAATAATTTGCTCCATTTTTTAGGGTCATGTGCAGGAAGCAAGCAATCCGTGAAGTGTATCAAAAATTTACTACTTAATTAATTTTTCAAGTAGGTACTTACGTAGGAACGATTAACGGTGTTCCTGTACACCCAAAATGGCACAAGATTAGAGATGCTGATTTAAAAACGGCCTACTAAGTGATTCAGCGTCACTTGATGTCAGTTTTGAAACTCGAAACGCACCTATTAAATAAACAAAACACAATAAACTATCAAACTATGATGTTTTTATCTATGATGAACGAATCTCACTCTCCCTCTCTTTTCGCATTGAATAAATAAGAACAGAATGGAATTAAAAAAGTATTACTTCTGCGTGCAGCGTGTGTCTTGTTGTGTAATGGGGTGTGCGCCTGATTTTTTTTTTTAATTTTTAATCGAAAGTAGACCTTATTTTGAGAATTTTGACACCAGCCGTTCTCTTTTTGGATGAGTAGATCTTTTTCTACGATTTTTCAAAGTTCCGAACGTTTATGACGTCACGCTCCCCTCTCGCCTGGGCGGGACCCCCCAGCCCACCATAAACGGTCGAAACTTGAAAAATTCCAAGGAAAAGATTTAAACACGCTAGAAGGTCGCGGTTGGTACCAAAATTCTCAGAATGAGGTCTACCATAGATTAAAAATGAAGTCGGTCAATAACAATAAACAGTTTTTCCGGCCCAAGCGCACACCCCATTATGACGCGCAGGGTATTCCTTCTCGATGTCACTAATTTATGAATGAGAATTCAATCAGTTCCTTTCCATAATTTATATGATATCTTATCTTGTACAACACATTCAATACAATGGAGTTGGTGGGTACCTAATTGTTTAGTATTCCACTCTGTTGTATTTCGACTTCGCTGGGTGTTGGATAATAAGCAAGTTTTCTTTATGAATCATGATGCATTGTTTAATAGATCGTCCTTGCCCATTACCTATTTGTGTACCTACATGTTGAGTTCTTTTCGATGTTGATTCTAATTGATCAAAGTAAAGTACGACGTGCTTCTTGTCCCTGTAATAATTACAATTATTGTATCTCGTATCACTAGTAGACCGAAGCTCCTACAAACAACGTTTCTACTTTCATTTCACGTTTTAAATCTTCCTGAAGAAGATCGTTTCTGTGTGTTAATGAATGAATATGCTTTTTATTGTCATTATACATAAAATGTATAAAACAATCGTCTATAATAAACAGTTATAAAATCAAACAATGGTAAAAATAGTCCTATAAAAAGTAACATGTCATAAAGTAGGTAATAATGTAAAAAATAATTTAAAAAAAGAGGAAACCGGTCATTCAATTTAAAAACAAGACAATAATGAAGATAACAAGTTGCGTGATGCGCTAAAGCCGCAGAAAGCAGTGCGGGGCCAGAGGGGAGCCCCGGCCCCGCCTGGGCCCACCCACCATGGTGGCGTCCCAAAACCAAAAACGCAAACGAATAGCAGTTATACGGTTGTAGCAAAAGTGTGCTACATTACAGTCCAGTTTGTTGAAATTTCATAGAATGTGCATGTTAACTGAACGAAGCCTCATTTTCTCACTATCTAAATAGTTCGATTACCCTCATCTTGATCAACACATATGAATTTAATCTAGATCGAATCATAGGTAGCCACTGCGCGTGCGCAAACCTTGAATCTTTGTAACAAGCATACGTTTTACAGTTTTCATTCGTTTCCGGTGAAAAGTTCAAAAATTTTGCGAGATGTGCCCTAGAGGGTCCCTTCAAATTTCATTGCTCCCAGATTTATGGTAGATAATCTTTGCGCATGCAAAAACATTAAATCCTCCTAACATCATCTTCACATTCCTAATGGTGCGATCCGGTAAACTTAGAGAGTAGTTGTAGGATGGTTTTATTATCATCCACATTACTTTAATTTGCACTGTAGGACATGAAAGAGGCAGATAAAATACGGACACGAAGGTAAAAGCGTTTATTTACTATGATCATTGATTAATTTCAAGTGCTTCCAAATTAACAAGCTTCAGACCTTCTACGACCTGCTCATAAATCCTAATTTCTTTCATTCTCAGAGAGGGCTCAGGTTTCCAAAGGCTCTGGAGGATGCGACATCGATGTCCGTCTAGACCTCTCCGGAAAAAGCCCTCCAGTCATCCTGGTCGAAGAAAAAGGAGAATGGAAGCTTGCCGAGCCTACTTCCCGTACTAAGTACAGCAGCTACATGAACCTTGACAACAAGGTACGTATCTATCTACTTACTGATCAGATTAGCAATTGTTTGATATGAAGATTTGTGTACTAGAGAAGTGTTCAACAGGGAAAATCGTCGTTCCAAAACATGATAGCGGAAAATAGTCGACAAAATGAAGATACGATCTCATATCCACGTCCTCGTATCGAATAGTATTTGATAAAACGGGTTATTTCTTTTGTCTCTTCTCGAGATGGTAAGCGTTCAAAGGGTCTCGAAATTACCTGATTTCGCTTGTTTGTCACAATCAACTACAAAGGAACTATTTTTTTAGTGGACGAAAAGTAATCAACAACTCAGTTACCTACGAACGATTTCTTAAACTCACTTCCTACTTCGTGAATCTATACAGTTTTCTTTAGTTAGGTACAATTTATTAATTGGCAAATTCGAATGCACATTGATACAACTTTTCGTTACTTACCATGAACATGATGTTTCCTATATTTTACAAAAATTCCAACGATAAGACATAAATTCTGGGAGTTCGACTGTCGAGTTTCTATTCCATCAGCATTGATTCTACAGTATTTATAAGGATTTGAAAACATCGTTTGGGGAGGAAGTTAGAATTGCTGCCTCATGTAATACATCCTGAAACAGCTCTTATTTACTTCGTTTTGGTACTTACTCCTCTGATTGTCGAGCTATACGTTAAAACGCAATCTTTTCTTCTGTTCATTTATTTTCATGGTTAAAATTTGCGCAAAACGTTTATACGTTCGTATAGTATGAAGTACGAGTATTTACCGAATTTACACTATTTTTTCCAGAAAATCTTGTTGGTCTGCCCCGGTGAGCGCAACATGCTCAAACTCGGATCCCAAACCGCCAGGGACGCCACTGCCACTTGCAAGTCTGCCAACGGTGTCAAATATTTCGTCGTCAACGGTAAAGAACACAAGTCCGACAGCATCAAGTGCTCAGAGCGAGTTCAACCCTACGAATACAACACCAAGGAATCTTGCAGCGGTGACGGAACTATTTTGAAGCTGGGGTACTTGGTAAGATACCTAACGTGCGACAGGTTATTGACCCAGTCCTTTCTTTTCTTTAGTAGATACCATTGCATTTGGATCAGTACAAGCAACAGCGTTCGAACAAAAAGAAGGACATTTTTGTCGGATTTCTTGGCCTTAGCGTAAAAATGATAGGAGAGTCTAGCCCCCAGAAAGTGTTGTCGGGTTTCAGCGCTACCTACCGCCACTTCAGCGAACTATTATCCTTTTTCAGCTCGATGTGAGCGTGGTCAAGCGACATTTCTGAAAAGTAGGCTTACCTCGATTTTACCACCTCGGTTTTACCACTCTCTAATTTCTAAGTTTGGCGGCTTTGCTTCCCTGCCTTTTTAAATTGCGAGGAAAAGGAACTTGATATTGCATTTTTGTGTTGTTTTCAATTGTTGTGTTGTTCTTCTTTGCTACATTGTAATCTTGGGATAACTGCAAGTTAGAGGAGCGACGGTAATACGGTCGCGAGCGTGATCACCTGATAAGATATCAGAAATGGTAGTTCGTTGAAGTGGCAGTAGGTAGTGCTGAAACACGACAACACTTTCTGGGGGCTAGACTTTCCTAGAAATGATCCGATCTTGAGATTTTTAGGCGTCGTGGGAATCAGTCCCTAGGTGACCCTACATGTATACAGGGTGTCCCATGTTAAGGACCGTAAAACCTCGGGAGTGTATTCTATAACTTAATTCAACTGAGAAAATGTATCTTAGCAATTTTGTTTCAACCCCTTGCTTTTCCAAGTTTTTCCCTTTTAAAGATTTTTTTCGTGTTTTTGACCTTATGTCACTAAAATTACCATAAATGCCCTAATTTACGGTGAAAATGTAAAAATAAGAGCACCGTTGGAAAGGGTATCAAATTTCCCATTTAGTGCCAACAAAAAACTATTTTCGGGGTCCTGATAGGTGAAAAACCAGCGAAAAAAAATCGAAAATTTTGCTAATTTAACAGAAATTATATTACGAGTTGATTTTTCACCCATCATGACCCCGAAAATAGTTTTTTGTAGGCACTAGAAATACGAAAAATTTTTGGCCCTGTCGAACGGTGCTCTTATTTTTACATTTTCACGGTAAATTAAAGTAGTTTAGGTAATTTTGTGACATAAGGTCAAAAACACGAAAAAAATCTGAAAATTGAAAAAATTTGGGGAATTAGAGGAGAAAACAAAATTGCTAAGAAACATTTTCTTACTTGAATGGGGGGTGCGCCTTGATTTTTTAAAGATTTTTAATCGAAAGTGGACTACATCCTGAGAATTTTGGCACCAACCGCGACCTTCTAGCGTGAGTAGATCTGTTTCTATGTTTTTTCAAAGTTTCGACCGTTTATGACGTCACGCGCCCCTCTAGCCTGGGCGGGACCCCCCAGCCCACTGTGACGTCATAAACGGTTGAAACTTTAAAAATTCATAGGAAAAGATTTACACACGCTAGAAGGTCGCGGTTGGTGCCAAAATTCTCAGAATGAGGTCTACCTTCGATTAAAAATAGCAATAAACAGTTTTTCCTACCCAGGCGCAAACCCTATTAGTAGTAGAATCGATTCCCGAAGTTTCTGGTCCTTAAAAAGGGTCACCCTGTACACATTTCTCCCTCTATCACACCTAAAATACCTTCCGAAACATCGATTTCTCAAGATGTAATCGCCCGATTTGACGGGAAGTTGTTGGTTCCAGAATAGTAGCTGTTGAGTTCCATAGGATTTCAGAACATTAGTAACATAATCTCAAAAATCGTGGATATTTTTTCAAGGTGAACAACAAAATCGCTGATCTCATCACAACCTGCCATCGCATCGCTGACGGTACGACCTACTGGAGCAGACACATCCTGAACGGCGGAGCTCTGCCAGAGAGGGGTAACGGTGGCAAGAGGCCTGACGAAGAGGGTCGTCCACAGTTCAGCTTCAGGAACAAGGACTTGTTCAGAGGATTCCCCCCATACAAATACTACAAACAGGTTTGTAATTATTATAATCGTAAAGGAAGTACAGCGAGGTTTATTTATTTACTTTTTTATGAACTCCCCTGAAAGACGCAGGGGCACGCCATAAATTAAAAAAAAAAAATATTAATCAAATATAATGGGGAGGACGCCCAGGACTCACCCGACGCCGGCCCTAGGGATGAGGGAAGATAAGGAAGGTGGGGTGGGAGAGAGGGATGAAGGGAAGTGCCTCTATAAAACGACCACCAGTTCAAATATGAGCCAAGCAGGACATGGGTGGTGATACCACAGAGTACGCCTACTGAGATGCCCAACTCGCGCAACTCCGTGGCACTTTTCCCGCACCACACTCTGCGCCATGATAAGGTTGCAGCCATCACCCTGATGTCATTGGGTGCCACTCCTTTTAGCTCTGACACCGCTTGCTGTAAATCATCTCTATCATACTTTCTTATCTTAGCCCGCCAAGTCTGCTCCATGTCCAAGCTGCCATTGACAATTGGACATCCAGGATAATGCAAGACTGGTCGGGCTTGACAGCAAAGATGTTGGGCTTCTTACCCTGGTCACTTGGCATGTGATACAATCTCTCCCTCTCAACATCCCAGCCGCTAGATGACAAGGCACCTGCTATCTGCTTGGCAACCGCATCATGACGTAGAATGCGGCCCCCATGAGTCCAAGGACACTGCTGCACCACATGATAAAGATGTTCACTTCTACTCCGACAGGCATGGCAAAGGGGTAGAGTTGTCCCACGACTACCTCTTGAACACCGTACCGCAGTTGGCAGTGTTGCCATGCGGACAGCGTGGAAGTGTGGGTAGTTGCGGGCCCCAATGCCCTCCAAAGCCCAATCTACCCATTGGGAAGAGATATGGCTTTCGGAGCACTGTTGGAGTTCTTTACCATCTACTGACTCATGCAGCGCAGCAGCGAACTCAGCAGACAAAGTGGGTTTTGGAGCAGAGGGTGTTGCTCGGTCGCATCACGCTAACTGCTGCCTGACAAAATCAAGATCAGCAGCCACACGGGCGACCTCCCAGCTCGACCCTTGAAGGGCTAGAAGGCGCAGGCGGCGTAGTGAAGGGATAGATGCCGAGAGAGACACAATGCCAAGCCCACCGGATTTGACCGGTGCGTGAACATAGGCACTTGGGACACCTGGTGGGAACTTCAGCCAAGAGCGCACCGCAGAGCGGACTTCTAAATTAAAGCTCTATCCACCTATCAGAAGACCTCTCAACTGGTTACAATTTCTTATAAATCTATTAGAAAGATTTGTGGGTTGGTAATTAGTAATTTTTCTTAACTCATGACCTAATCAAGCAATTTGTTTTACAGGCAAATGAACTGAATGCTCTCGCTCAAGCTATTGGAAGCAGTGAAGCTAGGGAAATCTTCGACGAAAAAAAAGACAAGTCAGTTTCAGCATATTTCCATTCGGTTTATGTAGAACAAGAATAGACACCCTAAGCTATCACTCAAGTCATCGTGGGCCAGTTGGATCTGAGTTGGCCCAAATTGTAGAGATTCTAATTTGTAGAAGGTTTTAGACCCGAAATACTCTGTTCGTGGGCGCACCAAGTCGTCCTCATGAGGCTTCTTGTTGAATTCCCACTTAAGATGGAGTAAAGTACACTGAATTTAGCACCAGAACTCACTTCGCTTATCGTGGGTCTTATTCGATTTTCTGGCGACTCAGTAATGTTTGAAAAGTATTGAAATCATGACCACGCCGTGTTACGAAAGTGTGTGCTCGACCAAAGTAGCAACGGAATGCCACGATCTTGTCAAAGGAGTTCGTGTTTGCTCGACCAAAGTAGCAACGGAATGCCACGATCTTGTCGAAGGAGTTCGTGTACAGACGTTTTAGATAGCCTATAACCTGCCGAGGCACTTGCTGAGTTCTCGTAGGGTGCTATGAATCTATATGACTGTCACTCAGACCCAGATTTTTATGCAGAAACTTTGAAGGTATTTGATCCCCGCTTGATTGATATTGTTTGGCCAGCATGTACCAGTTCCTAAGTATAACGTCCACCTCATGCTGTAAGGGCAGCACGTTGAGGATCAATGCCTAGACTAATGACTAGTATGACTAATTTGCAGTTTAGTCTTTTAGCAGTAGGTGCTCAACATGTAATAGAAACAAATAACCCATTCTTGCAGATTCTTCTCCAAGGGACATCTCTCTCCCAACGCTGATTTCCTTCTTGAGACCTGGCGTGATGTTACTTTCCTGTTCGTCAACGTTCAGCCCCAATGGCAGCAAGTCAACGGAGGAAACTGGAACGAAGTTGAGGTCGCTAACAGATACAACGCTGCTGCTGTGAGTTCCTCTTACTGGCTTAATTCTGCAACTGTGATATTTTAAGACCAGAAGTTCATCATGATTTCGATTTCTCTGTTTGATCACTTCAATCTTCCATTCAGACTGGCAAGAAATACGAAGTGATCACTGGAGCTCCAGGCAACTTGGCACCCAAGAGCAAAAACGTCTACTTGGACTACTCAAGCCAGAAGATGCCAGTTCCATCCACCTACACCAAATTGATCCGTGAAGTTGAGGTATGTATAAAGTAATATGCTCTGCTGTGTTCACACCTAGTAACTTTAGTATAAACCATTGCAAGCCTCCTACTGAGGATTTCCTTGTTGTATATGCCAGCTTCTGGGGAAGTTGCTAAAAGGGACTCCGAGATCAGGGGCTCAGTGTGTCCACAAATAGAACCTTCAGAGACGAGTAATGATTTGTCATTTGATTCATAGTAATTTTTCAGAGGTACCTGAGGTTTTGCATTCCGTGGATTTAATATCTATTGTGAATAACAATTAAGATTGAAATTATGAAGAATTTTGTTTTATAAAATTGAGGTATTTCATCTTTACAGTCCAACAAATGCATCGCTATGGTGTCCACCAACTTCCCTGAAAGCAAGGTGCAGCCCAAATGCAAGGACATCTGCAGCGCTTACAAGTGGCCTGAGCTGAAGGACGCCCAGAAGGCCGGATACGTCTACTGCTGCTCCTACGACGAGTTCGCCAAAGCTTTCCCCAAATCTGCTCCCAAAGTCGACTGCAGCGGTGGTATCCTGACCAACATGAACCGCGGTTAAGGATGGACGAGAAGATTCACAACAGGAGCGTCGTAGAAAATAAAGAATCGTAAATTGAATAAAAGTATGATTTCATTGCATCCTCGCTCACCAATAAATAATCGTTTCCAAATAACCTAAGCCTATAAACCAATCACGAACCCGGCATGGTATCCATGTAGTGGCAACTGAATCATTTCATGTTTACATCCATCCTGGTGGATTTTAAATTAAGGCTTTGATTCGTGATTTCACCTAACGTTTCTAGTAGTATCCAATGATATTACATGTAAAGGAGAAACAGAAATGCAACTCAAATACACACCCAGCTGATCCTCTTCCTGACTTACTTCCAATCCTTTCCACTGACATCAAAGATGCTGTGACCTAATTTCAGAACTTCTGTTTGCTCAAAATGTTGAAAATGTTGTTTTGAAAATTCGAGAAAATCGTGCGGAACCAAAATTGTTCAGGAAGGTCCAAAACGTAAAAGTGGAAATTTCTATTTTGGAGAACTTTATTTTCAACCTTGGAAAGTGAAAACAAAGCTTCCGCTACCTTTTGGTAGACTCAGAGGCAAAAAAGTAAACAACAATCTCAGGTTGAATTTTCGTCCGACTGCCATTCCTGGAGTCACAGACGTCATCAGCTGTCTTCCAAAGGTAAGATCAGTATTAGTTCTGATGATTTCGCTCAAGGCTACTTATTGCCTCGCCCGCTTAAGAGGAGCGGGGATCACCAACGGCTCAACCCGAAAAATTATCAAGACCTGCTATACCGCCCTCGAGCGGTCATCAATCCAGAGGATCTCCCGGGCCGAGAGGCTTTAACTTCTGTGATCTCATTCATTGAACCAGTAGGTGGTGATGTGGATGGGTAGGAAATCATCACCTCTCCAGCCATTCGCTACCTTGGTGTGATGCTGGACGGGAAACTAAGCTTCTGGAGGCACATCAGTGGAGCAGCAGATAAGGCTGCAGATATTGTAAACAAGCTGAGCAGACTGATGGCAAATCTAGGGGGCCCATCACCCGCTAAGAGGAGACTCCTTATGCGAACTGCAGAGGCAATTATGCTGTATGCCAAAAGTACAGGGCACGTATGGAATCTGTACAGAGGAGAGGAGCTCTGAGAATCAGTAGTGCATTTAGAACTGTCTCAGGTCCAGCATCACAAGGGATAGCGGGAACTATCCCAATATACCACCAGGCTCTGGAGCCTAAAGAAGGAAGAGCGGGAGGAGACCATCAGTAGGTGGCAAGCAGACCTTGTCTGTGAAATCCGTGGAAGGTGGACAGCCCTCATAATTGACGATCTAAAGGCTTGGTTGGAGAGAAAACACGGAGAGGTGAACTATTACCTGACTCAATTCCTCTCAGCGCATGGATACTTCCGCTCCTTCTTAGTAAAGATCGGGAAAGCCACTGGCCCAGAGTGCAGATACTGTGGGATAGAGGAGGATGATATCTGCCACTGCCGCTATCTTCTTCACTTGCCCACAATGGGAGGGTATGAGGAGGAGTGTGGAAGAGGTCATCGGAACGTTGCGTCCACAGACAATCGTACATGAGATGATTAAGAACAAGTCGAGCTGCGACGCAATGGCAGTATTTGTCACATCAGTCCTCAAAGCAAAAAAGCTGGATGGAAGATGGGAGGAAGAAGATGAGGAATAGAATTGAAGGAGAGACCAGAAGTAGGAGCAGCCTTTTGGCACAAAAAAAGGGCTCACCCAGAAGTAATACTGTACAAGTGGTTCCGGGGTGAGTCCTGAGCAGAGGGAGTGGGGTTTTAGTTGGCAGGCCCAATGCATGGGGAGTCCAACACTGTTGGGGAGAACTTCCTCTTCGCTCTTAAAGAGGTTCCCCACTTCCGTGAAAAAAAAAAAAATATTCATTGAACGGCCGTTGGTTGAAGAGCTCTACAGCTTGATCAAATTTGAGCAAAATTTACGTTTAAGTAAAATACGTTTGTGCGTGCGCACAATCTGCGGAGGGCCTCGTCAACCCTAAAAATGTCATCAAAATTTGACCATAATTTCGAGTAGTTATGCCAAGTCTCAGTTCTACGAATTAGTGCTTAGCAGCACTTGATTGGTGGATGTCAACTGAAAAACGATCGCCTCTCATCCGTTGAGATTCAATTTCTTATTGAAACCTTCGGAAATCGTGGAAATTCTTGAATTGAGTTGCAACCTCGTAAGACGTGAATCGCTTTTGTTCTCCTCGGTGGTCAAGTGGGGCTTTTTTGTTGAAACGAGCGATCAGAGCGTAGCGGAGTGGTGGCAAATGAAACTAGGGTGTAGCAATGATGAGCCTCATAACGGCTCTAAACCAGCGGTCACGAGCACACCTTACGAACTCTTCTAACTATAGAGGTTCAAGAACGCTTCAGGTATGTTGTTATTTTACCAAATTTTATGCATTCAGTACGATTACGTACAATAAAATCCGTTATCCAGCGTTTAAGTTAATCCTCGTGTATAAAAGTGGCAATAAAATATGGCGTGGTAACCATGTGCCAAAAACCCACCACTCTACACTCATGTTATTTTAGAGGTTCTAACTGAACATCAATGACTTCAAACATAAATCTCTGATTTTGCTTTGATTCCTAAGAAACTTACTTCATTATACTCCTGACGTGCCCAGCACTTGAAGAAGATGGAAGACCCCCCCCCTACAGGTTCTCTCGTGTGAAATTCCTCTGCCTTTTGGTTTCTTATTTTCAATAATGAACCTTTGGAATCGACCAAGAAAAAAAAATTTTAACACCCCCTCAAAATTTGATGGTTTACGTTTCAAGGTACGTAGAATCCAAAAATCGAATAAAAATTTGGCCGTCCGTCCGCCGTACGCGGCCCTTTTGCCACTTAGCATTGACCGATTTTGATGAAATTTGGTATGTAGGCTCCATTTGGGGTCTAGTTGTGCCCCGAAGCTTTTGGTTGATGTAGGTCACTTCTAAGGGTTCCAAAATCAATTTTGAAATTTTGAAAACGCCGTAACTCAAAAAATTTTGATATAAAGGTATTGTTTTTCCTTCAATTTAAGATTCTATAGAATTTTTAGAATTTTTTGAGACCACGCGGAGCTCTGTAGGACAAACCGTTCGCTCCCTACTAAAATTTAAGGGTTTATATTGAAATATATATGTATAAATCAAAACACGAGTGTGAATCGCAAAAGAGGCCTAATCTCCGTTCAAATTAGAGCTGACCAAAATGCGACCAATGGTTGGAATTTGATTTTTTTGATTTTTTTTTTTTCGATTTTTTTTCCATCATATTGGATCGTTGGTGATTTTGTAGACGAGTGATCTATATAGAAAAATAATAAACCATTGTGTAGAAATTTGCAGCGTTTTTCAATGAATACCGTCGTTTATAGTGTTAACCATAAACTATAACTGGGAATTTATGATTTTTTAAACATAATATGTTTAAACATAATATGGTTTAAAATGCATTACATTATAGTGCATTTTAAACCATAGACTATTACATTCTACAGGGTGTCTACACTGAAGATGGGCATAACTTCGGGGTTCGATTCTACACGATATTTCCAACAAAAAATGTCTCTTAGCAATTTTTTCTTAACCCACTCAAAAAGCCTTTTTTTTCACTTCAAAGTTTTTTTTCGCGTTTTCGACCTTACATCATAAAAATTGTCATAACTCCTGTTATTTACCAAGTAAATTCAAATGTAAGGATATCGTTGGAAAAAGCGTTAACTTTTCAAGCTATCTAGTGTAAAACCAGAATCTTTTAGCAATAAAAAATTTCTACAAAATCAAGTTAAAAAGCAAATAATACATTCTTTCCGAAATTTGATTTTTTCTTATCGAAGTTTTCACTCTGAATCCCTGGCTATATCGATGGGCGCTCTTCGGAAAAAACATGCCCAAAATATCAGCTTTCTAACGGTCTATAAATTTTTCTTTTTAAAATTGAAATTGGAAGAGTAAATCAAGTTTGAATGCAAGAAAACGTGAGTTTTACAAGAAAATCGAGTGTTTTACGCGGTGTATGGTCTCCCTCAATCTTGACGAGTTTGGTATCATTTCCTACGAAATTTTTTACGTTAAATCCAATGATGATACTTTCGAATAATTCTGACTGCTAGAAAGTGGATTTTTCGAAGAAAACCTTGGTATTCGTACATAAAATACGCATTATTCGTTGATATGGTAGTGAGCATGAAGTAACACCTTTCTACTCAATAAAAACATTAAATTTCTAGCTGATTGATCTTTTGATGTTTGATCAATCAGCTAGAAATTCGATGTTTTTATTGAGTAGAAAGGTGTTACTTTAAGCTCACGACCACATCTACGAATAGTGCGTACGTTATGGACAAAAAATGGTGGTTTTCCTCAAAAAATCTACTTTCTAGCAGTCAGAATTATTCGAAAGTATCATCATTGGATGTATATTGTATATAACAATTACCAATAATTAAACTATATTTTCTGCTTTTGTAAAGCTGGCTGATAGTTCTATGAAGACAGATGCCATTTTTTTAAATAAATTAATAAATCAGAATGTTTAACTAATTATATTATGTTTTATTCCCTCACAGAAAAGAGGGAGAACTCGTGGTACACAATCTCAAACATGACTCGTTTGTGGAGACTTGTGTTTTATTACCAATTGATCACGAAAATCGCCGTTCACTGCAGAATAGTTCCTGATGAATGTAAGTACCGAGTAATTACGATCATGTTACTCATCATTACTAACTACCTATTATTAGGCAGAATCTATGCCACCGTGATGTGGCACATAGCTTCTTCGTAGGCTTAGGATCCTTTATTGTTTCGAATGTCACTCCCCGAGAACATGCTCATCAAGATTGTGCAAAATTGTGTGCGAATTTCTCATTTTGGTTGATTTTTAAGAATATTTTGCTTTCTTTTCAGAACCCCCCTGCTTCTTTGATTGCTATGAAATTCATCAGCTACTATTTCGAAACCATTGTAACTATCCATCAAATTCGAGCAAAATCAGGCGTGAGAAATCAATGTTTTTAAGGAAAATCCAGTTTGTTATTTGCACGGTACTTTTGATGAAATTTATGAGACGATCACCTAACACACATAAAGCTTGAAAAGTTAATCAAAATCGGATAGTTTTTTTTTTCAATATTCCGCCAGGAATTTGACACTTTTCTGCTTCTTCCTGTGGCTCTTGTATATCCAAATGCAATGTAATTTAGAGGCAAATGTCATGGAACCTAAAACCAACAAAAGAAAAAAAACGGACGTAGACGTACAGTTCTACAGTCAGATCATTGAATGATTAAATTTTAAATTACTTATTAAAATTAATTAATTAAATTAAATTAAATTAATTATTAAAATTATTAAAAGTAATTAAATTTAAATTATTAAATTTTAATAATGATTAATTTTACTCCATTTTTTCCACCAAAAAAGGTTATGAGTTTTCTCGCACTTTACTTTATTTATATCGTGATGGGACGCTCGCAAACCCTCTTTTTTCTGTAGCTGAAAGGTACCATGTTGTTAATTGGTACATAATGATCTGAAGTCTACAAATCCAGAAGTCGCCCTCTCGGAATGAGCAGAGAGTAACCTTTTATCTCATCGTCATTTATTTGGTTGAAGGTGTCTGTTTTCACATCAGTGTAATCACAGTCTAACGAGCTCCAGATGAGTGTATAATTTACCGTTTAGAAATATCGTGAGATATTGACCTCCCTAGAATTCTTAGATGGGTTTATGATAAAAATTAAAAACATTTGAGTGGTTTGGTTCCCTACATGGTGAGGAAACTTCCCACCCAACTTGGCAGAGTAATTTCACTTTTTAAGTCTGTAGCTGTATAGTCTTTGGATGGCTACTATTGATGACTAACCCTTGAATTGTGGTTTAAGATTGCCAAGACATAAAACCAGAATGCGATGGTTCACCGCTCTGTCAAGAAAGTAAAGTTGGAAGTGAAAAGATCACGGGATGGACTTGCAAGGCGACAGAAGTGGAAATTGTAGCGCTAGAAGACGATGAAGAAGAGATGGAGTCAAAACCAGGTAAAAATTAAATCATTTGAAAACTCCTAGTAGATAACATATTTATTTAGTGTTGAATAGGTCTTATTGATTATCACTTTATCCAATAGGAAATTTAGAAAAAAGTAAGAGAATGAAAAATATTTTAGGTAAAACATATCTTGATTATTCCTCACTTTCTCTTCTCTCAGCCAATAGAATTCAAATTCCCTTCCACTCCCTCAACAGTACGAAGTATCCTTAACTTTGTCCGCGCCTGATTGGTTACTCTTAGACCCCTTCACTTTTCTCGACCAATGGGATTGCACCTTCGTCTTTATATGCTATTACGATCATTCTTCTGAAGATCTCCGAATCATTTTTAATCCCCCCCCCCTTCACTTAATCTACCTTGATTAATCCTCCTATTTTACCTTGATTAATCCTTTTTAATTTTAAACCCCTCCTTTCACTTTGTCTACATTGATTAATCCTCCCTTTCACTTTTCTCGACCAATAGGATTGCACCTTCGTCTTTATATGCTATTACGATCATTCTTCTGAAGATCTCCGAATCATTTTTAATCCCCCCCCCTTCACTTAATCTACCTTGATTAATCCTCCTAATTTACCTTGATTAATCCTTTTTAATTTTAAACCCCTCCTTTCACGTTGTCTACCTTGATTAATCCTCTCTTTCACTTTTCTCGACCAATGGGATTGCACCTTCGATGGTATATGCTATGACGTTCCTTCTTCTGAAGATCTCTGATTCATTTTTAAACCCTTCCTTTCACTTTGTCTACCTTGATTAATCCTCCCTTTCACTTTTCTCAACCAGTGGGATTGCACCTTTGTCTTTATATGCTGTGACAATCTTTCTTCTGAAGATCTCTGATTCATTTTTTAACCCCCCCCCCCTTCACTTTGTCTACCTAGATTATTCCTCCCTTTCACTTTGTATACCTTGATTATTCCTCCCTTTCACTTTGTCTACCTTGATTATTCCTCCCTTTCACTTTGTCTACCTTTATTATTCCTCCCTTTCACTTTGTCTACCTTGATTATTCCTCCCTTTCACTTAGTCTACCTTGATTATTCCTCCCTTTCACTTTGTCTACCTTTATTATTCCTCCCTTTCACTTTGTCTACCTTGATTATTCCTCCCTTTCACTTTGTCTACCTTGATTATTCCTCCCTATCACTCGTTCATGTATATATGTGTTGTAACGATCTTTCTTGTGAAGAACTCTGATTCATTCTTTGAACCCTCCTTTCACTTAGTCGTGGTCTTTTTTTTTTACGGAAGTGGGGAAACTCTTTAAGAGCGAAGGGGAAGTTCACCCCAACAGTGTTGGACTCCCCATGCATTGGGCCTACCAATTAAAACCCCACTCCCTCTGCTTAGGACTCACCCCAGAACCACTTGTACAGTATTACTTCTGGGTGAGCCCTTTTTTTGTGCCAAAAGGCTGCTCCTACTTCTGGTCTCTCCTTCAATTCTATTCCTCATCTTCTTCCTCCCATCTTCCATCCAGGTTTTTTGCTTTGAGGACTTAGTCTACCTTGTTTACACCTTCCCTTCACTTATCTCAGCCATTAGTATTTCCTGTGTCTTTTACCTGTGAATGTGAAAACTCCGCTTTCAACAAGTGCCGTCAGTTTTGTTTGTTACCAATGACTAGCTAACCTTTCACTGAAAAATTTTAAGGGAATTTTGAGATCGACGTCCGAAGTTCACTGGCAGTAAAGAACCCTCCTGTACTACTGATCATGGATGAGCGGGGGGAATGGAAGCTGGCGGAACCAACGAGACGAACAAAACTCAAAGTCTTCATGAATTTAAAAGACGAAGTAAGTACCATTAAAAGGTTGAATAGAAGTACCTACCTTGTGACGAAAAATTTGGGATGAGAGTGCCCAGCCGAAGGTCGCCATCAGGCCTTTCTCAATGGCATGGATAGAGCAATCTGTGTGTTGATTCAGGTTTAAACTAACCTTCCGGTTACTAAAATGTGGAATTTAAAAAATAAGTACCTATTTAAGAGATAAGTACCTACTCCGTCTGGATTAAGAAAGTAGGTACTTCATTTCATAAGAACACCCAATTGTAATTTGTAATCTTCTACATTTCACTTTACTTTTCTGGTTTTCAGAAAATTTTACTGGCGTGCCCAGGAAAGAGCAATTACATTCAAGGGCCAGGTTTACCTAGAGTTCAAACGATTGAAGCTTCAAGCACTTACACGAATGGCGAAACTCAGTTCGTCATAGAAGACAGACTTTATCAGCCTGACAGCATCAACTGCTCAAAACGCGTGTCAGCCTATGAATTCATGACAGAATCAGCGTGCAACGATGATGGTGTGCTCTTGCGATTAGGGTTTTACGTAAGTTGTTTACTTGAGATGTAATTTATACTTCTTCGCTACTGATTTTAATGAAAAATGTGCCTACAAGTGAAAAAAGGTGTATTTTTGAAAATGTTGAAGCTATTTCGGTAGTTTCGAAATACAAAGTACACACAGGAGAATCCTAACAGCAAATATGACTATCGACCCAAGAGTTCTCTGTGAAATTGATTGGAAATGGTGCCTTTAAGAGTAAGACCTTTGCAGAGCTTTCGGTAAATTTATCACCTTCCTCAGGGCTCGAAGGATGTGTTACTGAGTGAACATCACACCAGCGTCAATTAAGAACCAAATAGGTGAAGATGCCACCATAACTTGCGGGAAATGAAGATGTAGAGCTATTGCAGTTAAATGAAAAAAAGGGGGAAATTTAAAACATAATTTCCAAGACGTAAATCTGAAATAAAAAATGTGAGGATCTTCAGCTTGGAGAGAACGTGTTAATTACCAAATTTATTTTTAACACTGTAATTAACACTGTTCTCTCCAAGCTGTAGATCCTCACAATTTTGACTTCAGACTTTGGTAATTAATTAATTTTGCTTGGAGAAAACCGTGTTAGTTACCAAAATTAATTAACAACATTGTTCTCCCCAAGCAGATCACATTTTTAGGACGTCCCACAGTAAGACTTGGGCGTCCTTATGCGATCGATCTGGGGTGAAGTTGGACAACACTCAACAGAAAAAAAAAATAACCACACAGTAATCCGTTTTAGACCATTCTGAATCCAAATCAACGGAAAAAACCATAGGTGTATGTCTGTGTGTGTGTGTGTGTGTATGTGTGTGTGTAACAAAATCTTGTGTACTCTGCCCAGGCCTTAGTTCTCAAACGATTTTCCTGGTTCTTTTTTCGTTTGACGCGGAATACTATCTAGTTGTGCACTACGGCGCCGGAATATTGGATTTTGCTTTTTAAGAGGGTGAAAGGGGGGGGGGGGGTAATGCTTAAAAAACGTGCGTTTGCATGCACAATCTTGTGAACTCTGCCCAGGCCTCAATTTCCAACCGATTTGCGTGTTTCTTTTTTTGTTTGACTCAAATAACTTCCGAGTTGTAAATGATTTTACCAGAGTACCAAAATTCGCAAGGGGAGGGGGTGAGTGGGGGATAATATTCACAAAATATCCGATTTTTCAATATTTTGGTTCCTTTACTGCTTACTAATTGTACCCAAGCTTTGAAATTGAGGAAAAATTCTCATTATACCTCCGGATTTTCATGAATTATTCTCTGTACCACCATGGAACTAATAGTGGTGCCACCATGGTGCCATAAACCGCTTATTTCGTGTTTTTTTTTTTTTTTTTTTCGTGTTTTTCGTGTTTCACCTTGAATACGGATGTGAACTTCGACGGACTGCCTACCAAAACTAACAGATGAAAGTTCAATGTTACGACGTATTTCCGCTTTTGGTGCCAGACTGGCACCATTGTTGGCGTTGGGGTGGTGGGGGGGGGGGGGGGTGAACTCGAATTCGCATGTTGGGTATCGTAGATCATGGATTTTAAAATGCTCTTCAGATTCGAGGCTCCCATGCCGCTAGAAATGTTAAGGTGGATAATGGTGGGGGGGGGGGTCAGTATTTCTTGCCTAAAGTAATAAATAAATTACATCGAGTGAAACAGTTTTATCGCTTACCAACTGGTTAAACTGATCTAATGCTTATCCAATGGGACGTCCCCTGGAATGCATGCATTACTAAACAATATGTTTGACTTCGGATTTATTTTTTAAAAATGATGTTTTAAATTTCCTTCATTTTTCATTTTACCTACAATAGCTCTAAATCTTCATTTCCCGCCAGTTATGGCGGCATCTTCATCTACTTGGTTGTTGATTGACGCTGGTGTGATGTTCACTCAGTAACACATCCTTCGAGCTATCCAGCAGATATTTTTGTATAAGACAGGATCGTGCTTTTTCAGAGCCAAAAATAATACAAGCTGGGGTGCCGCAAGGCAGCGTACTGGGCTCACTACTTTACACTTCTGACTTACCAGAAACAGGAGGTAATACCCTCGCTACGTTTGCGGATGATACTGCAATCATAGCGACTGGGGAAACAAACAGTGAATCAGTTACCAGGATAAATTTCTGTATCTCCCGCATTCATGATTGGACAGTGAGATGGAGAGTTAGAATGAATGAGACTAAGTCAGTGCATGTTGATTTCACGAATAAGAGGATCAACTATGTGCCAGCCTTTCTCGATAACAAGGTGATACCGTATGCCAATGAAGCTAAATATCTTGGAATGACGCTGGATGCCAGACTAAGGTGGAAGTCCCAGGTTAAGAAGAAAAAAGCTGAGCTTTTGATTAAATTCAGAAAAATATACTGGCTGATGGGCCGACGGTCAAAATTGTCTGTCCACAATAAGCTTATACTGTACAAGCAAGTCCTAAAGCCTGTCTGGACTTACGGTGCCCAACTGTGGGGGTGCACAGCCCAGAGCAATCGAGACATAATTCAGCGCTTCCAGAATAATGTACTGCGATGCTGCGTTGATGCATACAGATACTTTAGAAATGACAGACTTCACTACGAGCTGAAGATAGAATCTGTCAATGAGGTCATTCGCAGCCAAGCCATGAATCACCTTATGAGGCTCCAAGATCATGTAAATGAAGATGTCATCGAGCTACTCAACACAGATGATCTGCTTAGAAGACACGAACGAAGAATTATCTAAGAAGATATATAGAACGAAGCCACACGATCCAATCCACTTAGTGTGACCATCATGAAGTGCACATTTCATGACAATAAGAACTTCTTATTCTTATTCTTATTTATTTATTTATTGGCAAAAAATATACAACTTTAGTTACATGTACAAAATGAGAAAAGAAAATGTGCATTAGTAAAGTAAGAATTAAATACAGAATTAAATTTGAAATACAGAATTAAATAAAGAATTAATTTGAAAATTCAAAATTACTTTTTGCCCACCTAGGTTTAAGTTCAGATGAACTTGAGTTCCCAGGTGGAGTCCTGACGTCGCTTATACCTCAATAATTAAGCTTTTCGCCAAAATAAATCACGCATGAAGAACATAAAATTAAGATTAAAATTATACCCATTTCTTAAAATTACATAAACATAAAAATTATACGTCCTTTCGCAAAATATGGAATAATTGTTTCTTAAGAGAATCAGCGGAGCGAAAGTCAAAGGGATTAATTTTGTGGTCATATAAAAATTTCAATGCTCGAACATATGAATTTCGCCGATAGAATTCAGTATGGCATCGTGGCAGCGAAATATTTGACATAGCTGTTGTTCTAGAGCTCGATAACCGGGATATGTGATCACTATTTAACTAAGTGAAGTATCTTAGTTTTATTAACTTACACCAACTATGTATCAGAAGAATGTTGCTTATAAGTTGTAACTTAGTGCAATAAAACAAGTAAAAAAAAAAAACATCCTTCGAGCCCTGAGGAAGGTGATGAATTTACCGAAAGCTCGGCAACAGAGGAGTTTTACTCCTAAAGGCACCATTCCTTATCAATTTGACATAGAAATGAGAAAATCTTGAATGAGAATTATCGCAACATCTTTTTAGAAATTTTGATAGAGGGGGCAAAATTTATGTATGAAGATTGATTGGGTTGGGTCTTCACTGAACGTGTTTTCGGAGGTTTTCGTAGACTACTGTCCTGGTTTTACAGATCAATAATAAAGTGATGGAGCTGATGAGGACGTGTCATCGGCTGGTCGACGGTTTGACGTATTACAGCAGACACGTCTTGGACGGATCTCACTTCCCTGCGAGAGGTCGGGGAGGCCACGGGAAGGTTGCAGCGGGTCGACCCCAATTCGGTCACTTCAACAAAGCGCTGTTCAGAAACTTCCCTCCAAAAAAATTCTATACACAGGTGATGACCGTCATTCCACTCATAACTTCGCCAGGTATTTTATGCAATCCTATTTATTATGCCGTGAAATACTTAGTTCACTCGAATCACTCAGCAACCACCCCTGTTCACAAACGTAACAAGGCTCAAACACTTCTTGTCGGTAAGGGCGGAATTCATAGACAAGCCGATAGTTGATTATGACGGCTCGTTCAAACGTAGTACCCAGCCTGAGGGTAAACTTAAGAGCTACCTACTCAACTCATTTTCACCGTATGTTGGTTGCCTTTATGTTAAGCTGAGGGAATATTTTCTCGTTTCTTGTATGTTTTGGGGATAAACGACGGGGAAATTTCCTTCTCGTATTCTGCACTGCTTGTGAGTTATAACAGTAATGATTTTTAACGTTTTCGTTTTGGTTTATTATGTTCAACAATGAACCTTTGGAATCAACCTAGAAAAAAAAAAGTTGACCCCCCTCAAAATACGTTGCAAGGTATACGTAGAATCCAAAAACGCTGCAAATTATTACACAATGGTTTATTATTTTTTATTTTTCTATATAATCACTTGTCTGCAAAGCCACCAACCATCCAACATGAAGAAAAACATCGATCGGATTTCGGTCAGCTTTAATGTGAACGGGGATTAGGCCTCTTTTGCGATTCACACTCGTGTTTCTGATTTATCGTACGTCCAACCCTTAAATTCTCGTAGGTAGTTTGTCCTACAGAGCTCCGCGTAGTCTCAAAAAATTCTATAGAATCTTAAATTGAAGGAAAAACAATACCTTTATATCAAAATGTTTTGAGTTAGGGCGTTTTCGATATTTCAAAATTCATTTTTGAACCCTTAGAAGTGACCTACATCAACCAAAATCTTCGGGGCACAACTAGACCCCAAATGGAGCCTACATACCAAATTTCATCGAAATCGGTCAATGCTGGCAAAAGTGCCGCGTACGGCGGACGGAAGGCCAAATTTTTTTTCGATTTTTGGATTCTACGTACCTCGAAACGTAAACCATCAAATTTTGAAGGGGGGGGGGGGTTAAAAAAAATTTCTTGTTCGATTCCAAAGGTTCATTATTGAAAATAATAAACCAAAATGGATTACAAATTCTGCCTTCCGTCCGCCGTAGGCCATTGACCGATTTTGATGAAATTTGGTACCTATGTAGGCTCCATGTGGGGTCTAGTTGTGCCCCGAAGCTTTTGGTTGATGTCATTCCTAAGGGATGAAAAATAAGGGTTGAAATTTTAAAAACGTCTTGCTACGTCGTTCTGTTCGGCTTTCTTTGATTCGGAAATCGCACGTGTAATCTCGATGAGATTACGTAATATTGGATATTGATTTTGCGTTTAAATCGTCTCTTTCAATTCTATTATGTCAAATTATGTTCGAATACTAAGGTTATAGCTCAAAAAATTTAAGATTAAAATTTAAGATAGGTAGTTTAGAATTTTCAGAATTTTTCGAGACCACGCGGAGCTCTGTAGGACCAACCGTTCGCTCCCTACGAGAACTTGAGGGTTGGACTTACGATAAATCAGAAACACGAGTGTGAATCGCAAAAGAGGCCCAATCTCCGAACAAATGTTAGCTGACCGAAATGCGATCGATGTTTTTCTTCAAGTTGGTTGGTGGTGACAATGGCAAAGCCGAGTTCTTTGCTGACGAGTGATCAATATAGAAAAATAATAAACCATTGTGTAATAATTTACAGCGTTTTGCCGGATGTGCTGGCCAGTTTTTTGGTGGTTTGGTCCCATTTCCTACTAGTAGCCGTGAGTTTTGAGTTATTAACGGTGGTGAATTCATCAAATTGAAGTCTGTACGTTTATAATTTATTATATGAGGGTGCAGACATTTTTACCACCCTCCTCTCAGTCTCGATTGATTGTTTGTAACATTGATTACAGAAATCTCAAAATCAACTTCGTTTAATTGATGATGTTGAACCAAATGGGAATGGAAGAAAGTAAGAAAATGTTTACATATCTACCAATCTAATTACATATTATCTATAGGGCTAGCACTTATATGTAGTTGAAAATGCGATCAAAATCAGCAAATTTTGCTCGTGTGAAGATTTACTGTCTCAAGCGGTCGTTTTACCCGAGTTTCTCCCACGTGATGGCGTAGAGATAATTGAGGGCACAGTGAACTGCCAAACTTTCTTAATGCAATCCCTTATTAATGCATACATGTTAGCTTCTACGATTAAGATTTTAGGAAAAATGGTTCCAGTTGAATATTTAAAAGCCGGATTGATGTGCAGATATTTCTCGAAAGGACATTTGGCACCCAAAGCGGACTTCATGTTGGCACCGTGGGAAGATGCAACATTTTTGTTTGTCAATACACAACCACAGTGGCAAGAGATAAACGGAGGAAGTTGGATGAAAATTGAAAGCGAAATCAGGTTCAACGCCGCCGAGGTGAGTAACGGATGAAATAGAGGGGGTCTTAGTCGGCCGCCGTTTGTTCTTCGTTCTGGGTTAGTATTTCCCTAAATTACCGGCGCTCAAACTCGCGAAATTCATTAGTGCATCAGCCTAGGAAATTGAAAAACTAAAATATTGCTGCTGGAAACATCAAAATTGAACAATAATGGCCGGTGAAAAATAGGAAAACCTTACTGAATAAACGGTTTTTTCCATTTTTCATCGGCAATTGTTGTTCAATTTTGTTGATTCCAGCGGCAATATTTTAGTTACTCAATTCTCTAGGCTGATGGACTAATGCATTTCAAAAATCCATAAAAATTTCAAATTTAGGTACAATTTTTTATATTTTGAGCGCCGGTAATTTAGGGAAATACTAACCCAGAACGAACGGTGACCAACTGAGACCCACTTCGTTCCATTCGGGGTTTGCAGTAGTCTGCTGTCCACAGCCTTCAAAATCGCTGGCCAAACTCTGTCGACAGTTCAACAGCTCAGTTCAAACTCATGTTGATTGTTTCCAAATCCATTTTTTTCCCATCTTGGAGGACATTTTAATAAAAATTGGATTGTGAAAAAATAGCAGAAATTGCAGTGAGGTTTGCTACATAGCAGGTTAATGCGGGATTATGGTGTAACAAGCTAGTCTGACGCTGGGTTCACAAGCATCTGACTCTGCATTCTGCTCGCTGATTGGCCTGTTTCCGTCTGTTCTTGGCCAATCAGCTGGCAGAACGCAAAGTCGGACGCTTGTGAACCCGCCTTCAGCTCGTGAGAGTGGGCTGGCGAGTTCCTACGTCACGGGCTAGTTAGCTCGTTTCTAAGATGATGCACGTGCGCAGTTACCACGTTCCTTCGTACAAAGCCAATAGCCCGATAACGTTCTCGTGGCCATTAAATGGCCAAACAAATTTTGTTTGCAGAAAATTCTATTCTTGGGTGGGATCCGATTTATCTGGGTCGTCTCGCTGAAGTTCATGATACTTCTTTTCCTACAGCGACAAATTGAAAAAGTGTACTTACTTGAGTTTTCCCTGTGATACATGAGCTACCTCTCGTAATGAGATATTTGGCGCAGTTTGAAAGAGCTGTAATCTGTACAAGGTCTGAGCTTTGAATCTTAAATTGTGTTTATCCTTCCAATTTTTCGTTTCATTAATCTATATGTAGCCACCCCCCAGATAGTCTAGACCTATCCCGAGTAGGGATCTCCATGCTAAGCACCCTGGAAGAAGAGTGTGAGGACCCTTGGTTCTCCCTAGATACTTCTTCAATCGTCAGTCGGGTTCAGGACGAGGCAGTGAACTGACCGCAAGGGGAGTTTCGGCAGTCTAGAGCTACTTAATCGATTTATAATCCGTTTTGAGCCAAGTTATTGTAGAATACAGTCGTTTCTTTGTACGCGAGTGATTTATGATCCTTACAACCAACTGGAAGAAGAGGAAATACCGGAGAATGGAATAAGAGTTATCCCATCTCCATCATCCTGGTGTTGCGGACGTCATCACTGTCTTCCTAAGGGAAGATCAGAATTTGATCTGATCGCTCATGGCCTCCCATTGGCCTCACCGCTCTGGGTTGGGACGAGGGGAACTGCAACCGGTTCGAGTCCCGTCTCCGGAGACACATGCCGTAGCTCACTTGGTTACAGCTGACCCCTCTGTGGGGTCCACTCTGTAGGAGTGGGTTCGAATCCCACTTCTGATGATGGAGATGGGATAACTGTTATTCCATTCTCCAGTATTTCCTCTTCTTCCAGTTGGTTGTCAGGATCATAAATCACTCGCGTATAAAGAAACAACTGTATTCTACAATAACTTGGCTCAAAACGGATTATATATCGATTACATAGCTCTAGACCGCCGAAACTCCCCTTGCGGTCAGTTCACTGCCTCGTCCTGAACCTGACTGACGATTGAAGAAGTACCTAGGGAGAACCCAGGGTCCTCTCACTCTTCTCCCAGGGTGCTTGGCATGGAGATCCCTACTCGGGATAGGTCTAGACTATCTGGGGGGTGGCTACTACATATATGTATCTATATGTATGTAACGCTATGTTTCTATGTATTTTGTATCCATCAAGACTACTAAGAAGTATGAAGTGATCACAGGAGTTGCTGGACATTTGAATCTAAATGGCGCCAAAGTTTATCTGGATGTGTCTCACCGAAGGCTGCCCGTCCCAAATCGTTTTACCAAGCTAGTTCGAGAAATTGAGGCAAGTACTTACCTGAGCTAGGAATCGCATTTTAATAAACATATAAATATCGATGAGGCGTAATCTTGAAGGTCTAAACACAAAGTCACGAAGATGAGTCACTGTTTCAGTAAACATTTCTAAATGCCTGCTATAATATACAGAGTGTCTCAACTAAGATGGATCAACCCCCTTCTAATCCCCTCCCTCCCCACCAATTCCTTTCTTAAAACATGAAGAAACAAGACCAATTGTGATCTTAATAATTTTTTATGAGTAATTGAACCACGATATTCTTGAGCACTGAGCAACTGTGTGACACCAACTCTGGTTTTTACAAATGGAAACCCCTATTTTTTCACATTCGGATTCTACGTGAAATTTCATGAGTGTTTGAAGAGTACCAAGGTAGCGGAAGCTTTGTTTTCACTTTTCAAGGCTGAAAAAAAACTTCTCCAAAATCAAAATTTCCACTCGCGTTTCACGTTTCAGACCTTCCTGATTAATTTTGGTTCCATGTCTGTCATGAAATCCTTGCCACAGCCATAACTTCTATATTTCTCATCCGATTTCGATTAAATTCTCAGGGATTGTGCGGGTTGGCGTGTAGATGGTCCCCTATGAAAATCATTGCCCCTGGACTGATAGTAGCCGCTGCGCATGCGCAAACGTGTAATAGCCATAACTTCTACTTTTTCCGACAATATTCAGAGATTGTGCGGATTGTCGTGTAGATTTATTGTGGCATGTGCCTGCTTAGAGGTTGATGTTTTGAGATTAACTATCGCATCGGATCATCTATACAATCGGGTTATGGATACGAGGAAGTTATGTGCCACACCCACTTGACAGACTTTTTATTGCGCGCAACCCGGCTCCTTGAACAGCCAAATTTCCGCAGCCCGAGTATTGCGCAAAAATTATTTTAAGGAAAATCCCAAGTGTAGCTCATGTTTTTTCATTATTTTTCGATGCTGAATCACGTGTTGGTGTCCGTTTTTGGTTTATTATTGTCAATAATGAACCTTTGGAATCGACCAAGAAAAAAAAATTTCAACAACCCCTCAAAATTTGATGGTTTACGTTTCAAGGTACGTAGAATCGAAAAATCGAATAAAAATTTGGCCGTCCGTCCGCCGTACGCGGCACTTTTGCCACTTAGCATTGACCGATTTTGATGAAATTTGGTATGTGGGCTCCATTTGGGGTCTAGTTGTGCCCCGAAGATTTCGGTCCATGTAGGTCACTTCTAAGGGTTCCAAAATCAAATTTGAAATTTTGAAAACGCCCTAACTCAAAAAAATTTGATATAAAGGTATTGTTTTTCCTTCAATTTAAGATTCTATAGAATTTTTAGAGACCACCCGGAGCTCTGTAGGACAAACCGTTCGCTCACTACGAGAATTTAAAGTTTGGACTTACGATAAATCAGAAACACGAGTGTGAATCGCAAAAGAGGCCTAATCTCCGTTCAAATGTTAGCTGACCGAATTGCAATCGATGTTTTTCTCCATGTTGGATGGTTGGTGGCTTTGCAGACGAGTGATCTATATAGAAAAATAAAAAATAATAAACCATTGTGTAATAATTTGCAGCGTTTTTAATTTGACTGGGATTGTTCTAAATGGTAGCCGAAAATTCGTTTGTTGTAAGCGAATGATCACTCTTTTTTTTTTTCATTATTACGAGGCAATTTTATTAATTTTACTATAGTACTTTTAGTATACAGGGTGTCCAAGTAACTACGCTCCCCCCACTTATTTTCTCTAATAGTGTAAGAAAAAAATCTGATTAACGCTATTCTTCATAATTTTTTTGCGTAGAATTAGAAAATGACAAAATTGCGCAGTGCGCAGTCGCGCAACCATGCGCAATCATGATCAACTTTGTTTTTTCAAATGAGAACCCCCATTTTTTATTGCAGATTCGAATTCTACGTTAAATTTTATGAACATTTTACTTCGACAACTTTTTTTTTGGACGCGCGCAGCCCGCTCAGCGAGCGCTCAAAGATGCGCAACCCAGAGATTGCGCCAAAGTTGAGATGAAGGTAAACCTCAAGTGCGGCACAATACTTAGCACTGCTTTTCTGTGCTGAATCACGTGGTGATGTCCCTTTCTTGATTTGATTTCATTCTACCGTATCTACAGCCGAAAAAGTCACATTTTGAGGAGGAAATCATCGATTTTCTTACAAAGGGTAATGAATCATCCTAATAAAGTGTAAAAAAATTAAATTTTTAAAATTGTAAAATAACGGGAAACTTCTACATAATTTAATTATCACAAAATTTACAAAATAACTTTCAGTCTTCTAAAACCATGATTGAATGAACAATGATTGAAACAATTAAGCGATAAACTGTTCGAACTGGGCTCCTCCTTAAAAAATGCACGCCCCTGCTCTGAGCGAAAATTTTTCATCGATAGCGTTTACGATAGTTTCCTGTTATTTTACAATTTTAAAAATTTAATTATTTACCTTTTATTAGGATGATTCATTACCCTTCGTAAGAAAATCGATGATTTCCTCCTCAAAAAGTGACTTTTCGGCTGTAAATAAGGTAAAATGAAATGAAATCAAAAAAGGGACATCACCACGCGATTCAGCGTAGAAAAACAGTGCTAAGTGATGTGCCGCACTTGAGGTTTACCTTCATCTCAACTTTGGCGCAATCCCTGGGTTGCGCATCTTTGAGCGCTCGCTGAGCGGGCTGCGCGCGTCCAAAAAAAAAAGTTGTCGAAGTAAAATGTTCATAAAATTTAACGTAGAATCCGAATCTGCAATAAAAAATGGGGGTTTTCATTTGAAAAAACAAAGTTGATCATGATTGCGCATGGTTGCGCGACTGCGCACTGCGGAATTTTGTCATTTTTGAATTCTACGCAAAAAATTATGAAGAATAGCGTTAATCCGATTTTTTTTCTTACGCTATTAGAGAAAATAAGTGGGGGGAGCGTAGTTACTTGGACACCCTGTACATGAGATTTTGGGTTATAGGCTGGACATGTTTTTGTCAAATATTTCATTAATTCCTAGAAAAAAAATTAAGTTTAATCAATTAGTTGTTTTGCAAAATTGGCAATTAAAGCTCCTTTTATTAGGTTGAGATGAACTCAAATTTTTTTTGAAATTTTGAAATTGGTCAACCGACAGTTGAGATGAATCGAGAAAACTATTGGCATCTTCCCTCTCACTCGCATAGCCATAATGCACTGTTTGTACAAGGTACCTACCTCCAGAATTAATTTGAACCCAACCTAATCTTGTTTCTTGCAGACCAACAAATGTATGGCATTCGTTGTAAATAATTATCCGCAAAGAAACAATTTGGAACCAGAGTGCAGAGACGTCTGCAGTTCGTACAATTGGCCGGAGCTCAAAGAACCTGCCGATGGTGGATACTTGTATTGCTGCGCCTACGAGGACTTCATTGAAGCATTTCCCGAAGCATCTCCGGAAGTCGATTGCAGCGGAGGAGAATTAAGTAACGCCAATCGTTACGGAGGGTGGCAAAGGTATTCTTGAAAACTGAAGTCACTTTTGAAGGACATCGTGTTTCTGCGCAACTACTTTTCATTTCTCAATAAAATTTATAATCTGTCTTATTTAAATGATTACAGTAACAGCTCTCCTAAAAGATGAAGTATTTGGGGTATTCAATGCGCAAACTTGAAAACATTGCAAGATGAAAATTGGCACATAAGAAGTCAAAATTAAAATTTGGGGGTCAAAACAGGAAATTCCCGCCCATGTTGGCCCAATCTCTTGGGTCAAAGCAACAAAATATACTACAGTAGATTCTCTTCATAACGATGCCGGAAAGGGTGATAGCTCGGATGTAACGATGGGATTTGCATCAAAAGTTTGGTTACCGTAAAACCGTCAAACTTTACCCCACCAGAGGTAATTTTATCCCAAAAAGTGAGAATCTTCAATTGTGACGTAAGGGTGGTAGAACTTAGATAAAAGTTAGCTATTGTGTTTTAGTTATTCTCCACATCCCAGAGAATCGATGCGGCTTGCGTTGGCGCCTTTATCCATGTTATCAGCTGTTATCAGTCATAGTTTCCTGTTCAGCTGTTTTTGTCCTGTTTCTCGTGCTCCAAAATTTCTTCCGTATCAGGTATTTGGAGTGGATTTTCCAGGCAAGCCCCCATCATATCACTTTCAACATCTTATTTTGAACAAAATACACTAATCAAATTCTAAAAAAAGCGTTTTCTTAGTTATGCCTTTGTTTACCAAAAATTTGATGGTAACTTTACTCCAAAAACGGGGTATCTTTACTCCACTATAAAGGTTGGGATAAAGGTAGCCTCACTCATATTTCCCTTATTTAATCTCGAAAAACATTTGAGTTTTAGAATTTAAGCAGTGTTGAATGTAAGGTTTCTAGTGTATCTCATGTCAGAAGTTAGAGATGGGGAGAAGAAATGAGAAAAAGCTTGGTACGCGCCCCTACCGAAACTTTACAACAATGATATGAACATAAACGTGCTTTGGTCTCATAAGTTGTGATTTACAATATTATTTACTCGTGGGTTAACTTTGAAATTTACTATTGCAATCCATTTGAAAGTTATCGAATGTGAAACAGACTTTTTCTGTGATTTTGTTAAGTCATTCGTTTATCGTTTATTGTCCTTTAATATTTCTTTACTTGTGGAAAGTTTTGCTCGATTACCTACATAAGTCTGTCTATACTAGAAGACTGAAATTGTGATCTCTTAACCAGAAATATTGCATTTTAAGCAAATTCGTTGAAATAAATTATCATTGGAATTTACATTTTTCTTAGGTATAACTTGTATTTTTCAAGCTGAAAAGTTCATTTTTTCAGAATATATTTTATAATAATATTATAAATACTTGATATTATCAAGTATTTCTGGGGTAATGAATTCAATCCCGACGAGTAACATTGCACCACTGCCCGTTTCAGTAGCGATAACCGTGAGTTTTTCAAATGGAGTAAAGATAGACGCACTCGTAGGTAACTTTATTCCAACATTTAAACAATTAAATAGGGGGGTTACAACTATCTGATCAATGAGCTCGACCACTCAAAATGTTCAGAAAGCCCTGAAGATCAATTCACTCATTAAAAAAAATCAATTTAACCCATTTCGAGTGGGAGAAATTGTATTTGGAACTGTTTTGGAGTAAATCTTGGGGTAAAGTTTGAGGGTTTTACGGTACCAATCCAACCCTCTGTTCGGGATAAAGTGATATTGATATAACATTAAGCATCGTTGCATCGTTGTAATTTATACAGATTTACTTCATTTAGCATGAATATTCATTTCAGTTAACGCCCGAAAAGCCATAAAGTGAGTCGAATTGCATTCGCAAACTAAATTAACCTTTTTGCAAACTGAATTAAACCTTCGCAATTAGAATTAAACCTTTGATACACTGAAATAAACTTTCGTAATTACAAGTGAGCCTTTCATAAAATTATGTACCTAATTTTCTGCACTAAAGCAGAGTGAGTGGAGTCCCCAAAACAATACCTACCTTGTCTGTGGAACAATAACTTCCATGTGGACCGTCAATAACTTCCCTGTGGACCGAAAAACTTCCTTTGACCTTCTCCGTGTAGCCTCTCCCTTCTCTTCCCTTCATCATTCTCGTCATACCGTGTTTATAGGTTTTTTGTTTTGTAAGGAACATAGTTGTGGTGATTCAAATAGTTCAGTGAGAATTGCTGAGCGGAACGCGCTCGAAGGAGGGATGGTCGAATAAGTAGTGAGAGTGACTCACCTCCTGTTATTAGGAACACAATTTGATTGATTAGGGTTATTGCAATTCATAGCATTTCCAAGTCAAATTAATCGATTTCTAAACCAAATGAATCCTTTTCCTAACTAAATCAATCTTTTTTCAAACCTAAATAAACTTTTTCCAAATCAAATTAATCCTCCCGCGAAAATTAGCCGAGTGAAACTTTTTGCGAATTGCAGGCGATGTAGAAAAACGTGAGAAGTTTTCAGCTGTAGATTGTCTGAAGAGTTTACGATTCTTCTGTCCGATATCTTCGGAGGCTCCCGAACGTGAGACTAATGAGTATTCCTTCCTAGTGCCATTTCTCTCTAATCTTCGCTACCTACTGCTTTTTGGTTTATTATTTTCAATAATGAACCTTTGGAATCGACGAAGAAAAAAAAATGTTAACACTCCCTCAAAATTTGATGGTTTACGTTTCAAGGTGCGTAGAATCCAAAAATCGAATAAAAATTTGGCCGTCCATCCGCCGTACGCGGCACTTTTGCCACTTAGCATTGACCGATTTTGATGAAATTTGGTATGTAGGCTCCATTTGGGGTCTAGTTGTGCCCCGAAGATTTTGGTTGAGGTAGGTCACTTCTAAGGGTCAAAAAATGAATATTGAAAACGCCCTAACTCGAAAAATTTTGATATAAAGGTATTGTTTTTCCTTCAATTTAGGATTCTATAGAATTTTTAGAATTTTTTGAGACCACGCGGAGCTTTGTAGGACAAACCGTTCGCTCGCTACGAGAATTTAAGTGTTTCACGTACGATAAATCAGAAACACGAGTGTGAATCGCAAAAGAGGCCTAATCTCCGTTCAAATTTTAGCTGACCGAAATGCTATCGATGTTTTTCATGTTGGATGGTTGGTGGCTTTGCAGACGAGTGATCTATAGAAAAATAATCAACCATTGTGTAATAATTTGCAGCGTTTTTATTATGGACAGACTAGGGCGTTTCTAGGATGATACAAGGTCCATATGAAGGAATATCTTCAATTTTAGTGCCATAAAATTCCACAATTTATTGGCTTGGATTGGAGACAAAAACTAATGATTCCTTTTCAATTTATTCTGTAAAAATTACACAGAAGTAATGATTTCAAGACCGATAGGTTGGTTTTTTCGAGGTTTCAAGTGTACCTTAAGATGGCGTTTCAAGAGCCTGGCAGTCGTGCATCTGCGAGTGCATTTAGGGCAGGCGAAGGATTTCTCCCCTGTGTGAACGCGCTTGTGTTCTTTCAACAAAGTCTTGTACGGAGTGCTGTAAGAGCACCCTGGGAAGTCGCAAGCGGTCTTGACGAGAAGCCCGAAGTGGTTGTTGATGTGCTTCCTCAGGACGCACAGTCGGGACGTGCGGTATTTGCAATGGTGGCACTCGAAAGGAGCTAATTTGAAGTGAACGCTGTTGACGTGGAGAATCATGGGTCCCTCCTGCGCAGAACGGTATGCGCACTGGTCGCAGGCGAAAGGTCGCTCTCCCGTGTGAGTCATCCTGTGGTTTTCCAGCACTTTGGAAGTACGCGCCTTGAAAGGGCACTCGGCGCACGCGTACGGCCTCTCGTCCGTATGTGTCCGAATATGACTTTTCATGTTACCTCTGTGCCCCGTTCTGTACGCACAGTGCGGGCATTTTATTTTCTTGATGTTTTCATGTTTGTACCTCACATGATCGCGGAGCGTGGATGCTCTATTTGTTCTGAACCCGCACTGAGTACACGCATGATTTTTCTCTCCAGTATGAATCGCAACGTGTTTCTTCAATGCATGACTTTGAACAGCAGAAAACGAACAGTAAGTACACTTAAATACGTTGATGCTATTGTGAAAATTCATATGTACTCTCAGATATTTAACAGATTTTGATCTAAATGGGCATAAACTACATTCGTACGATTTTTCTTGATTATGCGTTCGCTCGTGATCAACCAGACGGTATTTGAACAACGTCTTGAACTCACACGTGCCACAAGACAGTTTTCTTTTCCCCGTATGTAACGCCGAGTGCTCTTCCAGATATTTCCTCGACCAGCCCTTGTAAGAGCATAACTTACAACAATGAGCACGTTTCCGGGTCAAATGCTTGATTACGTGGTTTCGTAACTGTTTTCTGCATTTCGTAGCAAAGTTGCAGTTATAACAATAAAATACGTGAGGTAGCGAACCTTTGGCGCCGAAATCTTCCTCATTATCTTGAGGCGGCGTTTCACCTGTAACAGTAAGACAGATATCTATCAAATAGAATGGTAACAGGAGGATAAAACGAGTAGGCTTAGAAGTCGCCATACTGTAATGTGCACACGGTAATGACTAAATGTGCGTGTGACTCAGGCCTGTGATGGAATGGTGGGACAGTTCGAGGCAGTAAAGTAGCAGTGGCGCCTCCTCCAGGCAAACATAGCAAACACTGTTTGCCTTACTACAAAATTTTGAAGTGAGGGGATTTAACAACACGTACTGAACTGGCGGAAGGTGTTTATTTGACTGACGAAGTGGGCTCCGAGGAGCGCCATCTTCGATATCGACAATCGATTCTTTTCCTAGTCGATACATAACTATCGATTAATTATCGATTGTACAACATCATTCTCTCCTCAAAAAAACATTGAGATATTGTAAAACGTATCACTGTTATATTAAATATTATATCGTTATATTAAATTCACTACTTTCACCCTACCAGTAAACAAAAACAAAATAAAAGAAAATCAAACAAATAACATTTAAAAGAACGTAAGGGACGTACAAAATGTTCAAGAATTAATTCAATGAAAATATAAAGACAACACAACTTAATACTTAGTAGGTGCCCTAGTGTTGAAATATAACCACACAAAAAAAAATTATAATTATACATCTTCACTAAAATTTCGCTAAAACCTTTCAAAACGAACAATTAATTTAATGAAAAAAATGAACTTGAAAGAATTTATGGGAAATAATGCAGGTGCACTACCATTTAAAACATTAAAACTAACTCGAATGTGCAACTTGACCCAAAATTAAAACAAAACAAAAAATCAGGGTTGTTTATTGTATATCGTCCCAGATCTTGTTCGAGATGGATTCGGCTTCTCCTGAATCTGGGAAGTAGTAGCCGAAGGTATTGCGGGAAGATTCAGCCCTGGAGCTACAGGCGCATTTATGCCCACAGGATGATCCCTGATTTTCACCTGCGAACGATGAACGAGATGGAATGAACTCAACTCCGGCACATAGACTTTGTAAATATTGGAAGAATGGACAGCCTCAATGCTGCCTTTGAGCCACTTAGCTGGCCGTTCATGAGGGTATAAGAGTATCCAAGCTGGACCCAAAGGGAGAGCAGTACTCAGTGATGTACCACTCGAGGGGCGCTCTTGTTGCGACGAAAATCTTCGAGCCAAAATGGACAAAGGGGTACGAGGCAAATAGGAAAATAACGCCAACATTGGCGCACGGCCTGTAGAGACTGAAGGCGTAGCCCTATATGAAGCTAATGAATCGATCAACGCATCCTGGGCGGATTTTGAAGAATCCTCAACAGAGTACTTTCTTAGAATGGATTTCATGATATAGACAAAGCGCTCAGCTTGTCCGTTGGATCGCGGATTGTACGGGGGGGCAAATAGCAGCTTGATGGAATACTGGAGACAGAAACCACGAAACTCTGAGCCAGAAAATGGAGGACCATTATCGGCAACCAAGGTGGTAGGAGTTCCGAACCTTGAAAATACCTCAAAGAGGAAAGCAGACACTGACACAAAATTATAAGACGTCACAATTTTCGCCTCTGGCCATTTGGAAAAACTATCCACATAGAGAATGTAATTCCTCCCTCCGAAATGAAAGATATCAATATGAACCCTTTCAAAAGGATAGCGTGCTGCAGGCCAAGGTGATCGAAAAAGAGGCTCAGGACTCTTTGGAGCATACGTGTTGCAAGGTTCACAGGCCTTAACATGGTTCTGAATATCTCCATCTATATGAGGCCACCAAACATAAGATCTGGCCAACATTTTCATACGGGCTATACCCGGGTGACCGTGATGAAGTAAATGAATAACCCTTGATTGAAGTGGTGCGGGAATGACGACGCGATCATTAAAAAACAAACATCCCTGGTCAAAACACAACGCATCCTTGACCGCATGAAACGGTTTGAAACACGAGTCCATTGGTTCCTCAGGCCATCTATCCTGAAGGAATTTAATTACCATGGACAAAACAGGGTCTGCTAACGAAACCTGCGCTACTTCTGAAAGAGGAACAGGTGGAAGCAGGGAATGTAAAAAAAAACAGTCAGAGGACGGGGTTTCTGTAGGTAACGGCAACCTGGACAATGCATCAGCATGTGGAATGAGGGTTCCATTCCTATGCACGAGGGTATATGAGTAAGAAGACAATATCTCAGCCCACCTAACCAATCTTGCTGATGCTATAGAGGGGATGTTCTTTGATTCCGAAAATATCGATTTTAGGGGAAGATGATCCGTTTCAATCGTGAAGGAGCGTCCAAAAAGAAATTTGTGAAATTTGGTTAACCCAAAAATAATTGCATACGCCTCTTTATGGAGCTGGGAGTAATTACGTTGAGCAGGGTTCAAAGTCGCCGATTCAAAAGCAATAGGCAGTAAACCTTGAGGTGATTGATGACACAATACTGCACCTACTCCCATACAACTAGAGTCTACAGAAAGCACAAGTGGAAGAGATGGATCAAAGAACACAAGCCGTGACTTTTCTGATAATAATTTTTTTGCAGCATCAAAAGCACCTTGTTCATCCGCTTGCCACTTCCACTGAGAATACTTTCTCAGCAGCGCATGAAGGGGCTCAAGAGTGTCAGACGGAAGGTTTATGAAGTTGTGGAAAAAATTTAGTAAACCCAAGAATGATCTAAGTTGGGAAACATTTTCAGGGGCCGGCATGTCTCGCAAAGCCCTGATCTTGGAAGGAGCAGGGAACCTACCCTGCGAAGAAATAATCTGACCCAAAAATTCTAGAGAAGTAACGAAAAATTCAGATTTCTCCACATTAATCTTTACATTATGTTTCTCCAGAATGGTAAAAACCTTGAGGAGTCGATCTCTGCACTGATTGTGGTCAATACCACCAATCAAAATATCGTCCAGAAAGGTCGCTACTCCCGGTTCACCTCCAAGGATATTATCCATAAAATTCTGAAAATCAGGGGGTGCCGATGCCAAACCAAAAACGAGACGAGTATAACGGAAAAGACCGAAAACTGTATTTACCGTCAAATAGGGCTGACTATCTGGGTGAACAGACAATTGTAAATAGGCATTACTTAAATCCAGCCGAACAAACACCGTGCAGTTCGTGAATTTATGAACAATTTCATCAGGCCTGGGGAGAGGGTAAACGTCAGTCTGAATTTGACCGTTCAAAGACCGTTTCATGTCAACACAGAGACGAATTGCACCTGACTTTTTGGGGACACAAACTAAGGGAGAAGCCCAATCTGAAGAAGTAACAGGAAAAATAATTTCCATTTTTTCAAGTCTTGTGAGTTCAGCCCGGACCGCATCACGAAGGGCAAATGGGAGTGAGTAAGGCTTTTGATAAATCGGCTTGGAATTCGGTATCAAATGAATATGAACCATGTAGTCAAATATAGGTAACTCATTGTCTATCTGACCAAATACTCTTGGATAGGATGATACTAAGGAGTGGGGGAGTTTTTGTAGAGAACGCACCCCTGGTGTAGAAAGAATAGAACCCGGCCAATCAGGATTCAATAAATTCAAAACGTCCCGACCCATTATGGCAGGAGGTGATAAATTATCAGCAATGTGAATCTTCACCCTTAACGATTTATTGAAAGGCGGGGGGAACTTCAAATCAACTTCGATGAAACCCTTTATTTTCAAGAATGTGGAAGCTGCTGTGGACACTGATAATGGATTTATTGAGATTTCCTGGTTTGGTAATACTTTGGTAAGCAAACGAGAATTTACCAATGTCCACGAACTTCCTGTATCCACTAAAAACTGAATGGGTTTCGAATCGTTTAGGGTCAAATTCATATATAAAGGGGATACGTCCGATACATTCACAGAACTCTCATTAATACAAGATACAACCCTACCAATAGGAGCCACATGTGGAATCAACTGTTCATCCCCAGAAGGAAAATTTTTATCACAAACATCAACTTCATCACTTATTTTATACATAAAACATGCTGGAAATAAACTATCCATATCATAACTGCTAATTGCCTCATTGTGAACTGCACTAAAAGTATCAGAAAAATTTTGACCATTTAAATAAATTCTCAAAGCCTCATATGGATCGTCAATATTTGTATCCCCGAAAAAATCCTTTGAATTATCATTATTTGAAGCCTCTAAATTATTCTTTATAGATGAGTGTTCGATTGAAAAGTCCAACTCACCACGAGATAATACGTTGACATGTTCCCTGGAAGTACCAGATGGACGCTGTGGGCAGAACCTCTGTGTGTGTCCCTTCTGTAAACACTGGTTACAAACCCAGGAACGGGCCGGACACTCAGCTGGTTTGTGATAGACAGTACAGCCCTTGCAGGTTCGTTTGACGTCATACCCACCACTTGAAGCGTTGGGGTGGTTCCTCTGGTTGGGAAGACCTCTTGACGGTGAAGCGCGACCTCGAACGAACCGACCTCGAGAAAAGGCACCGCGGGAAAAACCATCGCCGCTGGAACGCTGGAGAGCCCCAACAGAGGGCGGTAGAGTAGGCTGTGTCAGTTTTTCGGCGGCTATTTTCATCGCAGCGGCCATAGTTGCTACCTCCACCCATTTGTCGAAAGTCTTCTCCTCCCCCAACTTGAGAAGAGCAGTTACTACGTGAGGGTCTTTCACCCCTCCAATCAATCTGTCACATAGAATCTGATCAAGCGAAACAGCCTCATAACTACACTTTGAAGCGGCCTTGCGAAGGGCGGCTACAAAATCCTCAACTGTTTGACCCTGGGCCCTCACCATGCTTGAGAATTCAAATCTAGCCAAAGCCTTGTTCGTGACAGGAGCATAGAGTTTTATCATTGCAGCTCGGACATTAGTGTAGGTTGATTTTATTACCTCAGTGGTCAAAGCCGCCTTCAAACGCTGGTAGGCCTCCAAAGGAATAGAAGACGCAAGCTTGCCGACCATCTTCGTCTCTTCCGTGATACCCTCACCGACAAAAAACAGCTCCATCCGTTCAAGAAAGTCCTCAACATTATCTCCAGGCGTAAATGTGGGAGGATTCGGAGTCATGACGGTCGCAAAAGATGATAGACAAACGGCTAGAAGCGTGGGATCGAACTCGTCGTCAGTGAAGTGAGGGGATTTAACAACACGTACTGAACTGGCGGAAGGTGTTTATTTGACTGACGAAGTGGGCTCCGAGGAGCGCCATCTTCGATATCGACAATCGATTCTTTTCCTAGTCGATACATAACTATCGATTAATTATCGATTGTACAACAAATTTGTTTATTTTGTCTCTAATTTATTTATTTTGCATATTAAATATGCAAAATAAAAAATTAATTTTATTGAGATTCTCTTATATTTACATTTTTTGCAAGTACTATTTAGCCAATTTTGGAAAACTTTTATAATATTTAGGGACTATTTCATTATTATCAAGGAAGTTAGATTAAATAGGAGAATGGAATAAGAAAGTACTGTTTGCAGATGGAAAGAATGCGGATGGTTTGGTGAGGCGTCCTTGTGTATTACAATCCCAAAAACATCCTCCTTCTTTAACCTCCCACCCAAGCCAGGGAAAATGAGACCGAGGGTTCTTGACTACCGACCAACGATGAAGTAGAAGGATTGATTTTCACAGACCGTTTGCGTACTTTAAGGCAGTGGTTCCCAATTCTATACAGGGTGTCGACCAAACTTCAAGGATTGATCGTACATCTAATTTAAGTAAGAAAATGTATCGTAGCATCTTTGTTTTAACCCCTTGTTTTTCCAAGTTTTTTTTTCAATTTCAAATTTTTTTCGTGTTCTTGAACGTGTCACTAAAATTACCAGAACTACCTTAATTTACCATAAACATGTAAAAATAAGGGCACCGTTGGAAAGGGCGCCAAATTTCCCATTTTCTGGATGGTGCTTCTTTCAAATTTTAAAGGCGAATGAAGAGTAAACCTGAAAGGCATGTGAACTCACAATCGAGATGGACTTCTTTCCTAACAATTGGCAGAGTGGTGGGGCTCTAACTCATTATGACTCGAGCTGCTCAATGCCCAAATTACGAAGGTCTGAGATATGGAGGCTCGGCCCTTTCCCCAGGCTGAATCACGAGGCTACCTAAGATTTTGGAACAGCTAGTCGTCTATGTTAGCAGGTATACCCTTTGAAAAATTGGCCAGCCGCATTCTTTCTATCTGCGAACAGTACATATTTTGCTATGGATACTAGCCCGCAACACACCAGAGAGTTGAAAAGGTCGGTAACTACGACGGATTGCGGATGATACGCGAACTAGCGCGAGACTTGGCAATGCAAGGCAAGCTGTTCAAAAAAAAGAATTTTTCGGGACTGTTTAGAGTGAGAGACGACGATTGGCGGGGTGTCATCACGGTATCAAGTATTACCACACCCCCACTACCTCACTATCAGCCATGGCAAACAGTCAAGGAACTGTTTCGTGACCTTGAATGCAGAGAAACTTGGTAGATGAGCCATGGATACTAATTAGCCCGCGCATGGCAAGACATAACATATCCATCCACCCACATTATCTCAAGGAAGGAAACAGTTCGTTTTTCGCCGCCACAAATAGCAGCTGTTTGACGTTGACTGGTGTCCCATTCCCGATTTTACTCTATTTCACTGTACCTAATAGTTTTTCTTGTTGATAGACAATTGGAAATCATTGCATAACATTGTAGAACGAAAGTTTCACATCGATGTTTCGATTAGGTGTACATTCAGAGTCTCCCTTTTTTGGTTTATTATTTTCAAGAAAAAAAGTTTGACCACCCTCAAAATTCGATGGTTTACGTTTGAGGTAGGTATAGGAGATTTCCGCGGAACTTTCCTTAATTATCATGGACCGATTTTGATGAAATTTGGTATGTGGCGTTTAATTCTTCCACATAAACTTGACCGTGAAGGTAAAACATGGTTGGTAGATGGTGACAATGGCAAAGCTGAGTTCTTTGCTGGTGCATGATCAATGCAGAAAAATAATGATCTTTTGTGTAATCATTTGCAGCCTAGCTGTTTGCCTGACGAATATTATCACCTGACGCCCCTGTAAAGTAGGGGTTGGAGGATGGTTGGGGAAGGGCAGAGAAGTTTGTCGTCACGTTACAACTTTACCAAGGTATCAAGGGTGTCAATCAAAGGGCGTCAAGGGGGTACAGGGTAGTGCAATCAACTTATTATTTCTTTCAAACCTTTGGAATCGACCAAAAAAAAATTTTTTTTCAAACCCCCTCAAAATTAACAAACCTACGTAGAATCTGAAAATCTAATAAAAAATAATAAACCTTTGAGTAACAATTTGCAGCGTTTTGCTGCATGAAAGTAGAATTATATTTTGACGTCATATAATTAAATATTTAGGCGGTAACCGTAGAGGAGATTATACCACTCCCGCTAGGCGCGCTGGTGGTAAAAGTAGTTTCTCGTACTTCCAATAGAGTGCTCTGATTAAAATTACCTTGGAGATGTCATCAACTTTTTACGAGTGCTAACCTTTTAAATTTTTTTCTGTTGGTGGGCGAAACGACTTGGGGTTTTTAGGGTCCTTTTGGTTTATTATTTTCAATAATGAACCTTTGGAATCGACCAAGAAAACAATTGTTTAACCCCTTCTCAATATTTGTTGGTTTACGTTTCAAAGAAGAAGTGCGAAACATGAAATTTGGGAAAATGCGTTTTTCTAATTCTAGTCTCATCGCGGAGTTTGGTGCACACGCTATGGGCAGCTGTCCTCTTTGTGTTTTAGCTTTTAGCTGTCGAATTTCTTGATGAAATCAATTAACCTGAGTAGTTTTTAGGAGACTGAGGTTTACTTGGAAAGACGGAGAAGAAGTCAGGGGAGTTTGCAATCAGGTTATCTATTTTTCTGTGAGTGAAAAGTTGTCGGAACTGATAAGTCAACTTCAAACGTGCGTGAATGAGGTATGGCTCATCAGAATACCCTATTGTTATATATAAAAATGTTCAGCAGAACCTCTAGTTTGTTATTAGCCCAAAATCCCCGAAATTCGAAAAATCTAATTTTTGATGCACATCTTCCCCCTTGAGCAGGGCCATGACATTGTTAGAGACGAATGCGCAATATTGGTGGTACTTGCGCGGGGAAGAGTAACGACCAGAGTAGCAGAGGACAGCAGTGCAGCTCTGATCAGGGATCTGGGACAGTGGGAGGTCTGTGGCCAGCTTTTTATTGATAATCACATCATGAATGCTGATGCTGCCTCTTACTGTGCCCGAGACTTGGTTTCAGTTGCTGACATAGCAGCACGTGAAAAGCACACGAAATACGACCGCGCTGCCGAAGACTCTCGAGGGTCCCTCAGTCCCCTCTGCACACTTTACTACTGATCGAAGCCACTTTCACAAGTATTGAGATGGGTGCGGCTGAACACCCAGTTTTCCATTATTTGGACAGTTTCGTTGACCTCGTAGATGCAGCAGGAGTGCCACCCAGAATGGTGGATTTAAGGATATTTAGGATCGCCAAAGGAACTACCTGAAGCACTATAACTATAATAAATGTTTCTTGGTTTGATTCATTAGAGCATAAATGTACAACGGGACTACTATGACTTACCCTTAGTTTGTATGACTTCATCGCGAGGCAAAGGGGATTTGGGTGCTGGAGGTGAATGCAAAGATCCAGATGAAACTTTGCTCTTTCGTTTAACAAGCCTTTGATAAGGCTTAACCAAGTTTTGAGGGTCTGAAGACGGGATAAGTGGTAAAGAGCACTCTTCAGTCAGCACTGAGGATGCTTCAACCTCTTCTTCTATCAGGCTCTCCTCAGCAGCCACAGAACCATTATCCTCAGAGTCTGAAACCAAGTCAATCATTTAATTTGGTAATCGAACTACTAATAGTAGAAAACCCTTCAGAAGGAGTGTAGAAGACGGGATACTGCATGGATCATACAAGTAGTGCAACATCCATCATGAAGTCAAAAAGTAATTCCACCAAAGCAGCGCATTCTGGTCGTTCAGGTTGAAACTACTCACTGCTTTTGACTCGAAATACTTTCACTGATCGCATCAAGTAAGAACAAACCTACAATTGTACATATATATACATATGGAACACAGTTATAGTTCTAACTGTGTTTTCGGGTATCGAACGTTAATTGATATTAGATGAAGCAATACTGCTATGTCTCATTACTATGAGTCTTTCAGTAGAATTAAGGGAAAAAACAACTGTGTTTCTCCTCTGTCTCCTGCAGCACTCAAATTATCCCTTGAAAATTATGGCATAAACCATTGAAACGTTGGGAAACAATCGTCTTCTTCATGCAGACCGAACCTCGACATCCAATAGCAGTATTGCTTCATCGAGTAGTGTTATAACCCTGGACTGTTATAACTTACTCTGAGTTCGTTTGAGATCACTGGGAGGCAAAGGTGGTTCAGTCTCTGATGGAATGGAGCGTCCAACTTTGCTCTTTCGTTTAACAAGCCTTTGATAAGGCTTAACCCAGTTTTGAGAGGTCTTAGATGGGGTAAGAGGTACAGAGCACTCTTCTGTCAGTACTGAGGATGCTTCAACCTCTTCTTCTATCAGGCTCTCCTCATCTGCCCCAGAACCATTATCCTCAGAGTCTGAAACTGAAGTTACCAATTTATGTTGACCTCTAGCTACTTCAGTTGAGTAGAAGACGTCTATTGCGTGGGTTATGGATCATCGTACAAGTATTGCAAAATTATCTACGATGAAGGCAAAAAGTAAGCAAATCCAAAGCAGCTCATTCTGTTCGTCCAGAGAGTGTTATTACTACTCACATGTATTGACCATCGAACTATACTCCTGGAACTCTCGCCCTGTGTAGACGGCGCGGTCCGGCTGGCGAAGGGCCCTTCCCCCACCCACAGTAGGTCGGTCGGGGCTCGGGCCCTCTCAGAAGCGCCTGTTTCCGGAATATCTTCCTTTCTCTCCCGATGAATTTGTGTTGATTCGACATAGGAATCATGCCTGAACCAATCTCTTGATTTCTATAATGTCTAGAGACGAAGGTTGTGAGACAACATGGATTTTTACGTTCTAAAGAACCTAATAAAAGCAGTCTGTAAACCTCTGAACTAAACTCGAATTAGAATTCGAATGAATTATAGGTAATTCAGCGTAAGAGTGTTCAGCAGGAGGAGTATTTTGTATTCATTCGATACTTGAAGGCATATTTTCTTGAAAAATGATTATTCGTTTAGAAATAAAACTTTCTCAAATAATGATAATTAATATAATTACCCCTAATAATGAGATTCTTGACCCAATTGATGAAATAACATTTCAGGTTGTAAATCTATCAGTATAGTCTGAGTACCGTCGTGGCATTCCACTTAATCCTAAAAAGTGTTGAGGGAAAAATGTTATATTTACTCCAATGAATATAGTCACAAATTGGATTTTCAATCATTTAGGGTTTAATGATATCCCTGTAAATAATGGATATCATTGGATAAATCTTCCAATAATTGCAAATACTGCTCCTATAGATAAAACATAGTGAAAATGAGCTACTACATAATAAGTATCATGTAAAATGATGTCAATTGATGAGTTGGCTAAAATTACTCCTGTTAATCCTCCTATAGTAAATAGGAAAATGAATCCTATACTTGATTAGAAAGTTGATATTTTTATTCTAGTTGCTGGATCAAAAGTTGAGAATAAATTTGTTATCATATTCAGTTCATATTTTTTATTTTTTATCAGTATTTTTATTTATATTAATTTTATATGTGATGAAAAAATATATAATAATTATATATAATATATATGCTATGATATATGTTATAAATAGTATTGTTCATCAGATTGGTGCTATTTGTGAAATAAAGAAATATTAAAATAATATTTTTAATTTGACAAATTAATGTTTTAGATAAACTAATTTCTCTCATTAAGAGTAAGTGATAATTACTAAAATTTGGTTTAAGAGACCAATGCTTTCTTTCAGCCACTTAATGTTAATTAGAGTTTAATCAGTTTATGAATTGATTTATTGATACACTTTCGATCACAATTGGTATAAATCTGTGGTTTGCCCCACAGATTTCAGAGCATTGCCCATATATTAATCCTGGTCGATTAATATTTATTCTACCTTGATTTAATCGACCGGGTGTGCCATCAATTTTAATTCCTATACTTGGAATTGTTCATGAATGAATTACGTCGGAAGATGTAACTAAAATTCGAATTGTTGATTTTATAGGTAAAATAGTTCGATTATCTACTTCTAATAGTCGGAAATCTCCCTCTTCTAATGAGTTTGTAGGTTTTATATATGACTCTATTTCAATATTGTTTATATCAGAATATTCATATCTTCAATATCATTGGTGTCCAATTGCCTTAATAGTTAACATTGAATTAGAACTTCGAACTATAAACAACATTAATACAAACAAAGGGTGTTTTTCCCACTAGATGAGGCGGCTTTGGTGGTAGCGCCCTACAGTTGGTGGGGGAAGACATTCAAGGTCACCGATCTGGCTGCCCGGCTGAGTCTTACCCCCAAGCTGTCTGGCGAGCGTTCCAGGAGTATAGTTCGATGGTATTGACTTGAACTACCTCAACTTTTAATTCAGTAAGGACAAACCTATTGCAACATAGAGCATAACTTGATTGGTTTATCTTACTTTTAGTAAGTAGCTCTTCAATACAGAGTGTAGGGGGCTTGGCGGCTACTGGAGGTGAACGCTGAGATCCACCTGGAAAGGAGCCAGCAACACTGCTAAGTCTTTGCCTCTTCGTATTCTGTTCAATAGGAAGCGGAGGGGAAGAAGGAATAGAGTGATCGGCTATTCTCTTCCGTTTTACAACCCTTCGACACGGCTGAGTCCATTCATGAGGAATTCGAGTAAGAAATACAGTGCACTCTCTTGTTACTAAGGAGGTTGCTTCGACCTCTTCTTCTATATGGCTCTCCTCAGCAGCCACAGAACCACCGGAGACATCCCCAGAGTCTGAACCTGAAATCAATCATATAATTAGGACCTTAAGCTACCTACTGTGAAAAGAAAGTTCATGATCTACGACACCCAACATGCGAATTCGAATCCACCTCTCTAAGGCCTGGGCAGACGACACAAGATTTTGTCACACACAGACATACACCTAAAAATTCTAAAACGGATTACTTACTGTGCGGTTATTTTTTTTCTGTTGAGTGTTGTCGAACTTTACCCCAGATAAAGGCATGAGGACGCCCAAATCCTAAAATGTATCCCTGCGGTCTAGTAAATCTAATCTCCAAAGTATCTACGAATCGAATTAAACCAGCGCCGGAACTAGGTTTAAACTGCATCTAATGTTAAAGAAATCTTGACGTTATTGAAAATTAAACAAAACGAGCTGGAAGGGAAACTCTATGGGGAAGGGGAAATATCCCAGCATGGGGTAACACTGTCAAGGAAGGGGTCGCCAATCGTTAAGGGGGTCTCAGTCGGTCGCCGCTCGTCCCGGGTTAGTATTTCCCTAAATTGTTGGGGCAAAATCTTTAAAAGATGTTGCTAAATTTGGAATTTTCAAGGATTTAAGAAATTTATTCGTGCAGCAGTGTAGGGAATTGAAAAACTGCAAGATTGCTGCTGGAATCACCAAAATTGAACAATAGAAAAAAATGGGGAAAACAAAGGTAGCTGAATAAACGGTTTTCCCCATTTTTCTCTGGGAATTATTGTTCGATTTTGAATATTTCAGCGGCAATCTTTCAGCTTTTCAATTCCCTAGACTGCTGCACTAGTGAAATTCTTAAATCCTTGAAAATTTCAAATTTAAGTACAACTTTTAAAGTTTTTGCCCCTGAAATTTAGCGAAATACTAACCCGGAACAAGGAACGACCGGTGACCGACTGAGACTACCTTAAAGGCTCACAAAATATAAATACGCAGTATGAAGCAGTAGTGACACAATATCCATGACAATTTTATAACTTACGTTAATAACTTACTCTTGGAAAGTGTCCGTTCAATAGGAGGCAAAGGAGGCTTGGTTACTGGAGGTGAACACAGAAACTCGGATGATATGGTACGAGCAACTTTGCTCTTTCTTGAGCTTTTCGCCTTCTGTTCGATGCGAGGCGAAAGGCGAGTTTCAGATGGAGTGGAGCTAGCAACTTCAGAAGGAGTGGAACCAGCAACTTCAGACGGAGTGGAGCTAGCAACTTCAGATGGAGTGGAACTAGCGACTTCAGACAGAGTGGAGCTAGCAACTTCAGATGGATTGGAGCCAGCAACTTTAGATGGAGTGGAGCTAGCAACTTCAGGTGGAGTGTACCTAGAAACGTCAGATGGAGTGGAGCTAGCAACTTCAGATGGAGGGGAGCTAGCAACTTCAGATGAATTCGAGCTAGCAACTTCAGATGGAGGGGAGCTAGCAACTTCAGATGGATTCGAGCTAGCAACTTCAGGTGGAGTGGAGCTAGCAACTTCAGATGGATTCGAGCTAGCAACTTCAGGTGGAGTGGAGCTAGCAACTTCAGGTGGAGTGGAGCTAGCAACTTTAGATGGAGTGGAGCTAGCAACTTTAGATGGATGGTAGCAACGCCACCAAAAGCCGGAATTTGGGGGTCGCCCATGATGACTGAGCTCGCCATCTGAGTCGTCACGCATGCGCACTCAGCATTTTCAGAAGGTTGCATGAATAGAGAGTTTTTGGGAACCACTAACGGGGCCGTGGAACCCCTTCACAAAGCTCGGAGTTTGCGGGTGACGATGAATTTGCCTCCCGAAAACAGCGGGCAACGATGAAAGGGTGCCCCCTAACAGTCACCCGTTCATAGAGGCCCACTGTCACGAGCCCTTCCTCCCCCCCCTGTCCAAAGTCAACGGGCTTCCTCCTTCAACTGGGTAGCATCCTCTGTTGCTCGCGCTAGTCTCCTCCTAACGGGGCCCGTCAGATTCTGGCACCAAAAACTCTCTAATATAGTAGTCATATAATAATATATGTAGTCATGAATGACGTGGCGAAAACTCTCTATTCACACCTTTGATTGCTTCATGTGACAGAGCTCTTCACAGAGAACGTCATGCCTTCCTGAAAAGAGCATCAAGCAGGCTGTCAGAAAAGTGGGGAAGAGACCTGTCTGAGACAAGTGGGTTTGTTAAAGTTAAACTGCAGAAAACCATGCTGTTACGCCTCAGATCTATGGGACTGAGGAAGACCATGAAGACGATACTAAGTCTCGGGACAGAAGACTGAGCATTCCTGCCACTCCTTCGAGACTGAGAGATTCAAGGATTCACATTCATTGCCGAAAGAGTGCAAAAGCCCAACCTTAACCTACCCTCAACCCTCAATAAAACCACTTTTCTGTTTAAATGGGTAAAATATTCAAGATGGAGGCGTGGCTTAACTCTCAGATCGGGTATAATTTAGAACTACCAATCATGGGAGGACCCAATCCGAACTGTTCCCATTCAAATTCGACTACTTTCTCATATTATCAAACCCAAGATCGTTATTATGAACTGATTCATCCACAAAAAAAAACTGGAGCAGGTTACAGAAGTTCAAACGATGACTTGTATCAGCACACTTCTACTCAGAATAAAACAGTGCCCAACTCTGCACCAAGAAGGTATACATACCGTCAGAGTCGACTCGTTCCAATTTAATGTCTACGACTGGCAGCTCATCTTCGGTACTCTTTTCCGATTCTTTGTGGTCAAATATAATCTCAGCAACGCCTAGAAAACAGAATACATTTCTTAGATAAATTACAATAAAACAATTATGTTAACACTGCAAGTAACTTGATTTTACTCCCACTTGGGTTTCAACGTCCTTCACAAGTTCTCTAGGTCGGCTTCTTTGTGACCAGTCTTGACCAACCTTCCTTGTTGTTCTGTACTCCTGCTGTAGTCATTTTCTTGGTTGTTGTGGAGAAGGAAGCAGAGGACGTCAATATACTTTATTAACATTTATTCGGCAAGCGCTTTAGGGGCAAACTATGGCCCCTTTCTCAAGCCTATGTTCACTCTGCATTTATACTCCCACTATCTTCCATCCTTGGTGATTTTTCATTCTTGGTGATTGAGGAGGGATGGAAGATAGTGGGAGTATAAATGCAGAGTGAACATAGGCTTGAGAAAGGGGCCATAGTTTGCCCCGAAAGCGCTTGCCGAATAAATGTTAATAAAGTATATTGACGTCCTCTGCTTCCTTCTCCACAACAACCAAGAAAACAAACCTTCCTGATACAACGTGAAGACCAAACATCGGGGTCCGTGCCTTCAACTGGCGATTCCTGCATCTCATCAAACCCAGGATCCTGAGATCCCGTAACCGAATCCTGCAGTGGTAGGTATTTCAAACAACTATCTTTTCGGAAAACGTCTGTTTTTTTTTGTGATGATACCTACCCAGTGTAGGAACTGTCGTTTTGGTGTGTTGGCCACTCAGTTGTCAGCTGTGGTGGAGACTCTCCTCTGGAGCGGATCCTGGCATTCGCCATCTTTTGTGCTCTTTTCTCATGAGTGTTTTTTCTTTCTATTTTCCACCTGCTTTCATAGCTTTTGTCTATTCGGGCCATATCGATACCTCAAGGTACGCGCACAACAGAGGCGAGACGGACTGGGCTGCATCGCATCGCAAAAATCCGCCTGGATAAGTTCAATGGGATTTAACCGGAGGTGCGCACACTGCAGACGGGGCTGAGCGCATTTCTCAAGGCGTTTTTCTCTCAGAAAATGTAACCCATTGCGAAGCGATGCGGCCTCTAGTGTGCATTGGCCTTTAAACAAGGAAATTTAATTAATTTTTTCTTTTAACTTCGCCGTAGCCGGTTCCCAGCCCGGTTGAGAAAGAAGGAGGAAAAGAAAATAACATTAACTGAGCTCGTCAGAATCGCCTGTCTGTTGGGGTTGCGCCTATCCGGGAGCAGCTTGGCGACGAAAAGAACTACTTTTCGCTGAAAACAACCGAGTTTTCGGCCGCCATTTCAAAAATTCCGATCAAATTCTAAAATGGATTCATAACATGTGCCACACTAGGGGTTTTCAAAAATCTGATTTTGGGCGCAATTGTTGGTTTGCGCAACTTTGAGCGCCCAGGGAGGCGGGTTGCGCGCAGTACAAAAATCAACTGAGGAGTCAAACATTCATGAGATTTTACGTAGAATCCGAACCTGCAATAAAAAATGGAGTTCCCATATGAAATAAGAAAGTTGGTGTGCAAGTGCACAGAAATACGATATTTTGGATCCTCACAACCTAGACTCCGAAAAGGAAGATTTTTTTTTCCTTGTCACGTAACGATTTTAGTGGGGGGGGGGGGGGGGGTTGACAACTTTTGAGACACCCTGTATAAGTGTCTACTATTCTTACGAATTTCCCAACAGTGTACAAAGTTGTAAATTAATACACATGAACTATAAAGCCATAGGTACTTCACGAGTTTATTTTACCTCCCTGAATTCCCGGGCAACATACTGTTGGAAAGTTCTCCAATACTAATTTCAGGGGTGCCTAGTGAACAGGTGTTAGACCATATGGTTTTTAGAGCAACGCGGAAATGTTAAAGTTTTGTGTTGTGTGTGAGATTCCTGTCTGAATAGTTTGTTTGCAAATTCCATAGTTGTTGTTCCTCTGTGCCAACATTTTTACACTGGTGTCAGAAGTGGGATTTCGCGCGTGGCTTCACTTACTGGGAAACGAAATCTGGGGTACAGAGAGAAGTTGGAATGGATGAAACATTGTTTGTGACTGAATCAGTGAGCGACTTGATGAGAACATTTGACGGTACGAGTTCTTTCGAAAAATTCATGTTTCAATTCTGGTGGATATGCCGAGCCAATAGTTGGACCGATGAGCAGAAAACAGGGTACTTCGTCGCGTCGTTGAGAGGACAAGCTCTTTCTCTCATGTGTGCTTTTAGAAAACAACTGTCTTCAGTCGAGGATATGGCATCAGCACTGTAGCAATGGTACGGGGGTCAAAGCCAGCATCATCGGTACATGAGTCAGTTACGTAACCGAGTGCAAGGTTCCAGTGAAGACCTCGTAACCTTTGCAGTTGATGTTGAAGTTTTAGCACACCGTACTTTCCCACAAGCTACCGAAGAAACGTTGAACGCAGTTGCTATCCAGCAATTTTACGTGGGACTGCGAAGTAGGAAGATCTTGGAAGATGTTTTGAACTGGTCACCAGGATCACTTGCTCAAGGGTTATTTTATGCCCGACAAGCTGAATGTGGGTAGACAACATTCTACTCAACTCCGTTTTTATTGAATGTCGGTTTTTACTCGCTGGTACAATGGGTTGTGAAGAGAAAGGTCCATTACCACCAACTCCTAGTGAACTACCTCCGACTACGGCGGAAAAAGGAGAAGCAACCACACATGCGATGCGACATTCTAAAAGACGATGGAAATGCTGGTCCTGTGGAAGAAGAGGTCACCTCTATAGATATTGTACAAGAAGGAGGGATTCAGATTTCGTTCATAATGTTAATACGGAGACTGGGGGAAAGTTGCCTGTAGCAGGGACAACCAGACCCTCACAACCTCAATTTTCGAAAGAGGTGGCGATGGATAGACCAAAGAAGAACAGGAATTCTTCAGGGAAAGGTAGCTGGGGCAGTCGATTGGGAGGAAAGAATGCCAGTGTCAACTCACTTGCCATCCTGTATGCTGTGAGGTACCTGAAGACCTAAGCAGAAAGTCAAGTGCTTCCATAACACAGTCATCATTAGGCGTCACTAGCTCTACGGCTGCTGCTGAGAACCATAACGAACATCCAATGTTGCGAGTGGGGCGAGGAGTTCGATTCAGAAGAACTGAAGACCCTAATTCGGACTCTTATCAGAGATGGGGAAAGTGTTGGAAAGTTCTCCAATACTAATTTCAGGGGTGCCTAGTGAACAGGTGTTAGATCATATGGTTTTTAGAGCAACGCGGAAATGTTAAAGTTTTGTGTTGTGTGTGAGATTCATGTCTGAATAAATTGTATAGTTTGTTTGCAAATTCCATAGTTGTTGTTCCTCTGTGCCAACATTTTTGCAATACTTTTCTTGCAACAGTTTTGTTCTCCTCACAATTTAATAAGGCAGGGAAGTACCTAGAACCGTCAAATTTTGAAATGAGCGGTAAAACCGAGGTACAGCCTACTTTTCACAAAAAATGCAGCTGGACCGTAGCAACGTCTGCTCGTCCTTCAACGGCGAGACGGAAGTGTTCTTAACTTTCATGATTCTAATCTGGATTTTTTATTCAATTTCAAAATAATATATCAAGTCCGTTTGCTACTTAACCTTGGCACATACAATGTTCTCCCTGCCACCCATTCCTACATTCGCCGCTTGATTCATTCCGGTAAGTAAATTAAAACTAAGCTCACCAACCTGGATTCGACTCGCGGTGTTGCGCCAAACTTTTAGGCATCTCTAGTTTTTCACATTTCAGAGAATGAAGGTGCTTGAATAAAGTGACACATGAAAGAATTGTTGGGCACACAACACAGAGTACCGCACACTAGAAACAACAAACCTCAAGCTAAGATAACACAATGATAACACGAACACACACATCTTACAGCTGATGCCAGCTGAAGAGCACTCTAGCGGTGTTGATGTTAACTATATTGGCACACTTCTGCCAACAGCACTTAGGGATGGGTCCGGTGGATTGAGTCAAATTTTGTGCCGAAAAATTATTAAATTTATTTTAAAAAAAACCTTATGAGTTAGAATTATTTACATGTATCAGAAACAAAGTAAAATCAAATCGATGTAGTAAAGAATCGACATCGATTTGATCATCATGAAAAAAAATTAATCTTAATAAATTCATAATCTAAAACAATCTTAATAAATTTTAATCTATATTAATCTTAAAAACAACTGTACTTTATATTTTTGAAAATCTTTTTTTTTTACCACACAAGTCGTTTTCTCGACTTATCAGCTGTTGATAACGCCCTACACCCTCCTTCCTGGCACTTCCCCTCCTTTCAAATTATAGATTTGTGAGCAATCAGCTATGGGTGCATTGTTTTCATCACAACTTATTTACCCCGTAGTATTTCAACAATTTGATCCTTAAGTTTTCCCGTTTCGACAATTTCGCCCAATTCGAATAACCGTGTCGTCAAAATGAGACCGGATCACGACTTCATCGACGCCGATTGTCTCCTTCGGAACCTGAAAAACGGAATGGAGCTGGTGAGCCACTTATGCGTATTATCTATCTCGCAGTAAATTTGTATTTCATTGTTTGAATTCCTTCCACAACTATCCTGATTACCGTCGATTGCCACTCGTTCGACATTTTTCAAGAGCTTCTTTTGATTTTAGCCAAATTTTCGTTTTTTCTTTTCAGAGCTTTGCATTTTGCGTAGCACCCGTCTCTCCAGCATTTTTTTGAACCTGTTCCTATTTTTGATACCGACGTACTTTGCTGAAAAATGTAAGAGCTTTTCAAGTTTTTTAATTTTTTATTCGTATTGTTTGACATTATTTGTGTTAGCTTGGTTGCTCCTGAATCGTTTGACCGTATTTTGATGTTCGTACGATAGATGCATGACCTACTTTTATTGGTGGATAGATGTTGCTCAACACGAGATAACAACATTGCTTTTACCAGAAGTGGCCAAAGGCACCATCTACAGTCAGCCTTGTGGCACCAATGTTCGTCAATTCCATTGTCGTTTTGAAGTTAGGTAAAAGCACCAATGGTGGAATGCTTAAGGTCCTTAGCAATTCAATTGTACTCGGTTCTCGTGGTATTTTTCTAAATTTTTCAGATCAAAAACTTCTGAAGACGCCAATGGCTCCAGCAAATCTTCCCCTTTAAGGAGAATGTCTGAAAATTGCTTTAAAAGTAGTTTTTTGTTATAATAATCCGGTTTCCTCAGCTTCTTGTTTTGTACCATTAGTGGAAAGCTGAAAATTGTGGGTGTTCCTAAGTTGGAATTTTTTGCTCCAGTCGTGGAACGATGCCAAAATTTCAACTCGTCATTAAAATTTCCCCGTTATAAATACTTATGTAGGTACTTACTTAATCATTTTTATTAACAATATGAATTGGGCATTAGGTAGGTAGTAGTTATAGGTATATTCAATAAATAATAAATTGACCACATTTTCAAATATTCAATTCGAATAATACAATAATAAACAATCGTGTGGGAGGATGGGCTCATGGTTGTTTCTTTTCAATGTGTTCCATCGAGTAGCTCCGAAAGCTCGGGTTCGGCATATTGAGATGTAACTAAGTAACAATGAAATCAAAATTAAGCAAACACAAATGAAGATGAAGAAAAACCAACATTTCAAAAGATGTGGAGTGAACACACGATCCTCGGTACTAATAGGTACCTACCTAAGTAATTTTTAGCAGATCCTTTTCAGGTCCTTTGGAAGGTTTGGTAAATTTTTGAAAAATCACTGATGACATGAACCGACAGCAGAAACGTTTGAGAGCAACCAAATACTGCATTGATCCAATGGTGGAATATAGATGTTCTAGTCTTGGAATACCATAATATGGTATTGTTGATATTACCAACCCCATTCCACTATTGGCTACGGTGTAGAGACGAGATATTTGAATATGTTGGAGTCGTTTGATGAATTTACAAATAACAATTAGATACAAAAATCTTTAATCACAAAAAAATAGTTGAGTTCCAATAGTGGAATGACCATTCCACCACTGGTATGGAACTTCTGACTGACTGTCACTTTTCTTGTCCGACTGTCGCTCATTCAGGCAAGAAATAATTTCTTCTTTTTTCACATGACCAGTAATAACAGTTGATCATACTGGAGGCTGAAGGAACCTCAAAATTGTCGTTAAAACCTTATTATACCCATTTCTCTGGTCAACGTTCCACCACTGGTGCTTATTCCACCATTGGTGCTTTTACCCTAGGTAATGAGATTGTGGGTATAATGAAGAATTTCACCCAATTCTGTTTGCATTTTTCCTGAATAGTTAATGGTGTGGGATAGATGAAAATCGGGCTGATTTCGGAAAATAAGTCTCCTGTTATTTTTGGGAGACAATCAAAATTTTTAATTTCAAAACTAACCGGGAAAACGGACGTACAGCGGGAACGCTCGCTGATTTGGCTTCTGAGAATTTTGGTACCAACCGCGACCTTCTAGCGTGTGTGAATCTTTTCCTATGATTTTTCAAAGTTCCGACCGTTTATGACGTCACGCGCCCCTCTCGCCTGGGCGGGACCCCCAGCCCACTGTGACGTCATAAACGGTCGAAACTTCAAAAATTCATAGGAAAAGATTCACACACGCTAGAAGGTCGCGGTTGGTACCAAAATTCTCAGAATGAGGTCTACCTTAGATTAAAAATAACAATAAACAGTTTTTCCTACCCAGGCGCACACCCTGTTGGTCGTTTCTCTCGAGCAAACCAACAAGTTTCGATGATTTCAACGTTCATTCTCGACTTTTTCAAACAATCGAAGGTAAAAGCAAGCCTTTCAAGTGGTCATTCCTCTCGAGTAAACCATCAAGTTTCGATGACAACAGTTAATTCTGAGGGGAAAGAGATCAGAAAAAACTTTGTTAGACCAAACCCTAATAGGACCATGGTGTCATTGAAATCAGGAACTCCACAACTCTTCCAAAATGTCACCGGAGTAACCAAAATTAAATTGCAATTTTAAATTTAATGAACAGCAGAATTCTATGTGGCCCATTGAAATTGAAAGTCTCAAAATAGCTATGACAAAATAATTTCCAAGGAAATCTATGAAAACATTTTCAAAATTTCTGCCATTACATAATTTTTTGACTTTTTGTAACTCACAAAAACTGGTTCATAAAATTGAGCCCTGTTCATTGATTTGTAAATTGCAATTTAATTTTGGTTACACACTTTGGGACAGCTGTAGAAGATGTTCTCGGTGACACTAATGACACCATGGTCTTATTAGGGTTAAGGATTACTTCAAGTACATAACAGTAGCCAAAATGGGTAACTTCCCTCTTACTAGTCAACTTGACAATTTAAAACGATTTTTGATCTAAGAGTTCTGAAAATGAACAGATTTCTATTTGTTATGTGCAAAATAGTCGTGCGTTTCTTTAGCGCATGATTCTTTGGAATGCAAAAAGATGGTTTTATTCCTTCGATTGCGTAACCTTTGAGGTTGACTCACTCCGGACGAGTCCTTGGTCTCAGATTCCTCTTTACGAAGTTGACGATTCCTCTATGTTTGGCGCTTATCCCCAAGAAGGTAGTTTTAATAGTTTTTGTTTTGTGATGATCTTAAACTTCATCATCCCTGGATCTACTAACACGTTTTGCGTTCTCACTACCTTGGAAAAATGAAGGAAATATTCATATTTACTTACGAATAACAAGGTCTCATAGAATCTGTTGGTTTCGTACTATGATTGAATTAATCAGAGTGTTGAGTCATAAAAAATTAACTTTTAACGACTAAACTATAAGGGGTGTTACCCTTTCGGGCGCACCACCGGGCAGGGTTCAATTCTACTACTAATTTGCAACAACTAATTACTCCTAGCAATTTTTTATAGGCTTCGTTTTCGAGTTATTTCACTTTAAAGATTTTTTTCGTGTTTTTGACCTTATCTCAGTAAAACAGCTATAACTCACCGAATTTTCACAAAAATTGAAATCTGATTACACCGTTAGAAAGAACGTAAAACTTCCTATCTCCTTGATGAAAAAAAAAACATTTTTTTTAATTGGGGAAAACGGGTAAAAATTGGACCTGAATCAAAAAATTGGTAAAATATTGGAAATTTCAACTTTTCCAAAATCTCATAGGTTTTATAATCCGGCACGTGAATTTTTACCTGTAGTCCTAAAAGATGCGCAAAAAGCGCAGCTTTCCAACGGTATAGTCATTTCTATTTTGAAAGTGGGGCTTATCACAGAAATTTGTGTTTGAAAGCAGAAAAACGTGAATTTTTTCAACGAAATCTGCGCTCCGGCTAAGACGATGGGAGGTGGTGGCAGAGTTGGTTTTTTTCGTACAATTCAACGTTTTCATTTTATTTTCTCAACACTTTGGCTCCTACTGGAATTCAATGGCATTCGGAGCTAATTTGAAGCAAATTTGATCGACTTTGGACCACTAGAAACTGAGAAATGGATGTTCAAAGGCGATTCACGTTTACGCATGCGCACTAGCTACCGGTAGTTTAACAGCAATGAAACTCACGAGGGATGTCTGCATGAGTTGAGCGAATTTTCGAAGACACTTTCAAAGCTATGGTTATGAAAAACGAAATATTTGCTATTTTATAGTCAGTCTTGTGGGTGTGGCACATAGCACGAATCGTTAATCACACAATCTACCTTAAAATCTCGAAGAAACAGGGTGTAAACCAAACATGTCAGGCCGAACTGCAAGAGTCGATTCTACTAGGTAATAATTTGCAACAAAAAATTTCTCGTATCAAATTTTTTAACCCCTTGTTTTTCCAAGTTATTTTTTCAATTTTAAGATTTTTTCGTGTTGTTGAAAAATTATTGAACTTATCTTGAAATAATATTGGTTCTCATAGTTTAATTTCCGATTGAAAAAAACTCAAGGTTTCCCGAATGAGGTAAAATTTCCTTTTCAGAGGGCTTTTTCATGCCTCAAACCTCGACTCAAAGAAAAGTTCAGGCATCTGGCCGATAGGAAATTTATTGCTCTTCCCAACGGTTTCCTCAAATTTGGATTTGCGCAGCAAATTAAGAGAGTTACGACCAATTTAGAAACTCAAGGTCAAAAACATGATAGAGACATGTTTTGTTGCAAAATAGTTGTAGAATCGACCCCTGAAGTTATCCTGACTCAATTTGCTCCTCTCTATTTGTAGGCATACAATTTTTGGAAAATCTTCGGGAATTGTTTTAGAATGTTCCAAAACGTATTTCAGTGAGAATTTTTTTTTTTTTTTTTTTTTCAAAGTCGATGCTAAAAAATTTGAGTCAATCGCAATTTCCTTGAAAGTTCACGAGAATCATAATTTTGTACGGTTTTAAAGAAACTGATTTTGCCTGAGACAGATCGGTAGACCATATCTTATCCATAATCTATTCACGATATTGAATATTTATGAATATTTTCCAGTTGCTGCCTAACGAGGAGAGGAGTGTGGGGCTGAACAGCCTGATAGTGAGGGCCGTTGGTGAAATCCTCGCTCACGGCCTCCGCGAGAAGAAATACGGCTATTGGCACATCGTTAGAGAGCTCACTCATTCAAGCACTCGCCAATGCATCGCTAGAGCTCTGAAGCACGTATCCGACAATAATCGTAGAGGTGAGTTGAGGTGAACCGTTACTTTTGAGTCACAACTCTATAAGTCTGCCAAAGAAACTTTGCATCCCTTTGGCGCATTCTTCTGGAGAACATGGAACTACTTATCTCTTATCATCTAACAGATTTCCACGCGTACGATAATTTTTCGGGAATTTCTCCCCTGAAAAGTGACATAGCCCCCCTTCCTACTGCAGCTTGAAATTCGTGCATTTCATGAATTGAAATTTCGTGGCACTCCACGAACATTTTCGAGGCTCCTTCAGATTAAAAGAGGATATTCGTGGCTTCCCCCATTATCGGTATCAGTAAATCTTTTGACGAGTTCAGCGGAATTTCTTATTCGTTTCCATGAAATTTCACGTGGTGGCTGAATGCTTCCATTCTAGATTTCCAGAAATAGTCGCATCTACGTAGGAAGTGCTCAGCAGAATCCTCTTCATGTTCTCAAGGATACTTTGGTGACATTTGACCACCCGTGATTTTAAGCGTTCCTTTGAAGGCACAGAGAGTTTTTTTACAAGCCACTAATGGGCTTGTGGAACCTCTTCATAGAGCCCAGGATCCATGGCTGGATGTTATCAATGGGTGCTGATAAAATTGCGTTCTTATCATCACCCATGTTGTGTTCTGCGTGTAGTCGAGTGGTGGTCCTCTCGATGCGCTGAATTGTGCCTGAATCCTACTCAACGGAGAGATTGATCCCTAAAGCCTAGGGCTTTAGCACTCCATCTGCGGCGCCTTGCGGCCGACTGTCCAGATAAGTGCTTGTAGAATCTCTCCGCAAACCTCAGCGTCTGATGACAGACACACCGGCAGGAGATGGAACCTTTACTTAGTGAGGCCTACTGTTCTGAAGATGTCCCTGAGGGGAGCTAGAGGTTCGGCGCCTTTATGGGGCAAACCGTTCCCTCGGAAGAACTGGGCTTTAGGTAAGACAAGAAATGATAAGTTGGATAGACGAGGTTCGAATGCATGTAGGAAGACCCTTGAGTGCGGCTTATATACTCAAGTTATTATGGTGAGGGGAGAGTGGAAAAGAGACGTCAGATGACGTGTTCTTTCCTTTCCTCGCCTCGTCTGTGTTGGTGATGACTCATACCACTCTGGGTTTTCCTACACCTTACTATATTGGAGAACTAATGAACATAGATGTATGACATTACAACCCATATGAGTGGCCTCCCAGTACTCGGCACATCCCTAACCTTCTCAAAATATAACCATTTTATAGGTACAGCTTACATACTCGGATGATCACCGAGTGAAGGTGCCGAGTAAGTAAGATTCAGTAAAATGCACAAAGTTGTCCGGTATTGTCGCTCGGGAATGTATTTTTAGTCGGTTGTAAAGGGCAGTAGGAAGCTTGTTAGCAAAACATGGCAGTGCTAGAGAGAAGGTATCTGAAGGGTTAAGTTACCAGAGGTCCAAACTCAGGTTGAATTTTCGTGATTTTCTTAGGATTATGCTGAACAAAATGGTTTTTCTCGTATTTCTATCCATCACTTTACAATGAAAAGATTTGGGCGGGAGGGAGGGGGGATTCTTGGTGATGAGCCTCTCAAAATCTTGGTTTTTGAAAATCCAATTATTTCATGATTTACTTTAAATTTTAATAATAATTATTAGAAAAAATAGTTGATTTAATTGTTTGAAAACAAATTAATGTCAGTTTCTTTTTTTCATTCTAAAGATAATATATCCACATAAAGATCCAGATATACATGTAAATATCCAACTTTATTACAATTATAATACAATATATTATTCCACGATCATTCGAATCAGTTACCTAACCTAATCTACATGATTCTCTCACCAAACTCTCGAGTGTTCCGAAAATTATTCCCTTTTGAAATCGTATCGAGCATTTAATAACAGTTGTTGGGTCGGCTTCAATCTAAGGAATTATAAGAAACTTACATTCAACTAGCTACTAATGACTCATTTCTTCAACAGGACTGTTCTGGATCTACTACACACTGATAGAAGGCTCTCTCGACTCGTACATGCAATGTTTAGTCACAGATAAAGTTGTTCTCGAAAAACACTATTTGGAATACGCTCTTCTCCGAGACACGTTCTGCAGCACCAAATTTGTTCTTCTACTCACCTCGCTTGCTCAGATAAATATTTTACCTCTGGTAAGTAAGGTTGTTTTCGTTGTATTTTTCTTTTCCGTACCTTTCTTATTACTGAGATAGAGACACGTAATTCAAGAAGCTACGAGGAAGTTGGTAGGACTGCTGCAGTCCTACCAACTTCCTCGTAGCTTTTTGGATTAACTGCAGCAGTTGTGTAAACGCGGCGCTAAAGCTGACTGTCCTCAGAAGTTGACCCTAGTCTGCCAGTTTCTGGGTCCCCCACTGTCCAAAAGAGGAAGGATACCAGCTGGTGTACACCCTATGGTCATTCTCTCTGCGGTATATTGCAGTATCTAATTGATTCGGCTTTGAATTGCAGGACTCCACCAGCCGCGTTGGTTTGAGCTTGGAAGTTGTGGACAATCGACCTCTGCCGTATGACTGGAACTCACTAGCAAGCACGACGTTCCTTCCTGACAGTCCCAGCACAGTAGCCAGCTCCCCGACAGACTCTGGCGTTCACGGATCTATGGACAATTTCAGCCCCAGCATCTGCACTCCAATTCAAGTAAGTTTTGCCGCCATCTTGTTTGACCTTAGCCAATTACCTGCCTGATATTCAGCACACTTTTTTCAAAAACTTACGATTGTTTTCAACAAACTTTCTTGTTACGTGATGCTAAGCTTAGTTTCTGCTTTCAGGAAAAACCATGGCTTAGTGAAACCACAGTGACCCCTCTGGAAGCAGCATTCTCTGACTGCAGTTTGAGCAGCGCTGCTGAACCGTCAGTTATCCGCAGAAGGAAACGGGTTTCCTTTCACGAAACAGTAATTGGCGACGGCCCAAAAGGTACCAATTCCACACTAAATACTGACATGTTCGAGGAGAACTACCTGCTTAGTATCCTTGCAACCTCTTATCCATCCAGCCCTTTCTGGCAAAATGCTTTTCTCTGGCAATTATTGGTCGATTTTGATGATTCTTGCGGCAATATTTTAGTTTTTCAATTCTCTAGGTAGATGCACTGATAAATTTCAAAAATCCTTGAAAATCTCAAATTTAGGTACAACTTTTTACTTATTTTTTACTGTTGGAATTAAGAGAGTGCATAAGTGTGGAGATTAGGAAAATAAGAAGAATGCCACAAGAAACATAAAAATTTGATGATAATTTCATGAGAAAACTGGAAAAAACTGTTGATGAAAACTGGCCAGGGAGGGGGGGAATGTTACTCCTTCCGACAGGGAGGTTGGAAAGGCCTACCGAGCGCCGGTTCGTATGAGATTACACTAACCCACAACGAGGAAGGACCAGCGACCGACTGAGACTCCCTTAATGTTATCATAGTTAGACTGATTGGTTGTAATTCGTTGAATGGAATTATGATCTTTCTTTTTCAAGGTTTAATTTCATTGGTTTTATTCTGTTCTGTGTGCGGACATATCTTTGTGCGGTTTGTATAATAATAGCTGTGTTCTGTGTTAATTTTTACAAGGGACCGTTTGGGAGAGGCGGTCCGCAGACGTAGAAACCATGGCGTGGTGGAAGTGCAATCAGGCGGTCGAAGATCATGGAGAAGACGCTTTGAACATGGAAAGAGGCGTACCAGAAGGATCGGACGACCCTCCGGCCATCTTTGGTTAGTTATTTCATTGACTCATCTCTAGTTAGTTAGGTTGCTGTCTCCAGTGCCTGTTTGAAAGTTTTCCACCGGCTCCAGGCCATAGCTGAGGACTTAATCTGCTTCCATGAGATGGATTCCGTGGTCAGGATTTACGCTGGGTCCACAAGCGTCCGACTCTGCGTTTCTGACTCTCTGCGTTCTGCCCGCTCATTGGTTCTTTCCGTCTGTTCTTGGCCAATCAGCGGGCAGAACAGAGAGAGTCGGAAATGCAGAGTCAGACGCTTGTGAACCCACCTTTAAGGCTTCTGCCATTACGCTCCTCCGCCAAGTACCCCGTGGTGGGCCAGGGTGTTGGGATACAGTCTAGACCTAGAGCCTGTCTTGGAATTCATAATGAGGAATTTCACCGAATTCTGTTTGCATTTTTCCTGAATAGTTAATGGTGTGGGATAGATGAAAATCGGGCTGATTTCGGAAAATAAGTCTTCTGCTCTTTTTGGGAGGCAATCAAAATTTTTGATTTCAAAACTAACCGGGAAAACGGACGTGGAGCGGGAACGCTCGCTGATTGGGCTGTTCGGATCGCCATCTCCTCCCAGTGTTGCCCATTGGGACGACGAAATCGTGTTTTCTAAGAGAAAAGTTATCAAACAAAAACAGGGGAAACCTAATTTTCCCCATCTTGCTTTTTCTATTTTTTTCTTCAGTTTTTCGATTTCGAACTTTACTGTTTCGTGAAATTTCGCATCTGGGGACTATGGATTTCTCGATCTCAGCGCTTCAAGCGACCATAAATGAACTATTCCAGGATGACGTCATTTTCCCAGTTTTTTTAAACATTCGTATTTTCTACACTGTTTTGTTTATTCGTAAATTAAGAAGTTCGGGCTGAAAGTTTTCCGTAGGAGGTTTTTTGAGGTGCTGAATCCAATTTTGGGGTAAAAATTGGAAATTCCGACATGGTGAAAGTCCTCATTGCATCTTTTCGGAGGGTGTGTCCCACCTGTCTCCACTTCCTTTCACAGACAGATTCAGAGATGGTTTTGGTAACACCTTCGATCCAGTTCTTGATTTGAGTTCTGAAGAACTATGTAGTTGATTTAATTTATTTGCCTATTTTCAATTAACACAATGTTTTTCGGTTTGAAAACAGAGTCTCACAACATGAACGACAACCCTCCTCAGATTGTGCACTCAACACCAATCAAATGGAAGGTTCCAGCCAAGGCAGTCAAGTCTAAATTAGTCGAAAGGAGAGGTACAGTGTACTTAATTAAATGAACGTCTAACAGACCATAGTTTATCTATTCTCCGCTAGGGATGGATAATTTTTTCTTTGAAACACATGGGATAAGCTCAGGAACCTATTTTGTCGAAGCTAAAATAATGTGAAGAAGCTGATTCAAGGGAAAAACGCTTTACTATCCCTAGCAGAGGATAGATGAACTAATGCTGCCGGTGTGGTTTAGACGTTTGTCTTCATTAATTCTTATTATTATTGAGTTATTCCCACAACAATGTGTGATCACATGATTATAAAGGTTTAAAGCGTTGCGACTTGTTGTACAATAATACGAAGTACCGGTTTTTGGTTGAAAAATACCAAAATACGGTAAGCTGAAATTTCGTTTTTTGGATCTACAGGCCGTGGACACTTGATGCCTGTGTATCCAGGGCCCGTTCCCGTTCCAGATGTACCTCCTGATGATGATGAATTCGATGTTGTGGATCTCCCCATGATGATTCAGGTGTCTGGAACTCAGCTGGCTCTGGAGCGGCTCCTCGAATCTACGGTTTATAAGGTAAGAAACTTGGCAATAGCTAGAGAGTTTGGAAATGTGAATGGAGTTGGTGATTCGGAGAGATTTTCAGGACGTGTCATGGAAGCTGCCATCTTTGTTTATCATGGATAATATAAGGCGCCTTTCATACTGGAACAACATGCGACAAGAATACGATTCTTCCTAACTGATTCACCTCATAAATGAGAGCATTTCCATATTTGGCCCCTCGATTTGAACGTGATTGTTCTTCTTATTTGTTCTGACAAACAGCGATTTATCCTTTTCCATGTTAACAATGTTATTTACGTCTGCTTCATTAATTTGTAACCTCGTAAAACATTATTTTATCAATTTCTGCTGTTTCTTTCAATATTTTCCTCTGTGGTTCTTTGAACGGACTAATGATTCTCATCCCATCTATTTCAGATGTTTCAAATGGTCGACATTGAAGGGAATTCCTACATCTGCGCGCTTGCTAAAGAAGACGTCTGCCTCCTCAGTCTCACCAACGACAGAGCACTTCACCTCCACCGCATTCATTACCAAGATATGAAACACATTTTCGTAAGTGCAAGAACCTTTCAACTTTGGGATTTGCGTACCATTTCCTTCTGAAGAACTTTACATTTTGCAACAAACAAAAAAATCTATGAAAACGTTGAAGGAACTTGGACTTTTGAACACTTGAGATAACGCAAGCGGCTTGGAAGGAGAATGAGTCTTTGGCATCCCTGTCTGCGTAAGATTGACTTGGATTCCTTGGTTGGTTTCTATTTGGAAGAAATGGAATGAAGACAAGGTGAACAATGGACTCCAAGTGTGTGCCTTAGTTGAATGACTTCAAAACACCCAAAAATAGAGAGCTTTTGGTGCCAAAATCTCACGGGCCCTGTTAGGAGGAGACTAGCGCGAGCAACAGAGGATGCTACCCAGTTGAAGGTGGAAGCCCGTTAACTTTGGACAGGGGGGGAATGGAGGCGCTCGTCACGTTGGGCCTCGAGCAACGGGTGACTGTCTGGGGGCACCCTTTCATCGTCGCCCGCTGATGTCGGGAGGCAAATCCATCGTCACCCGCGAACTCCGTGCTTTGTGAAGAGGTTCCACGGGCCCGTTAGTGGTTGCCAAAAACTCTCTAATAAGAAGGAGGTCTCTCGTGTGTCATTGAAGTGCATTTCTGCCTGGATTCGTATCCAGTTAGTTAAGATTCTTCCATTGTTGACTTGAAAGAAGTAGAAGGAAATTTCGGGGAACAGTTCACTCATTTCAATGTGTGACGATTTCAGGTCGGTCCCAGTTCGGAACACATCACTTTTGAAGGAGACTTGAAGTTCTTGCTCACCTCTCGCGGTGAAGAATTTTGCTCCTGGTTGCACTACGCTGTGAGTCAGGAGGGCAACAAAGATCTGGATTTCATCAGGATATCCCCGCAAGATGCTTTCAGTAAAGCGCTCAAGGATATGAAAAGCATGGATGTAAGTACGTTCGTATCCTACCGTGAAAAACATGTTCCAGAAGATCGAAAAGCTTTAGTTCTCTCTGTTCACCTCATAAGAGTAGTTGAAGCTGTGCTTTGTTGTGTTGTGGTGATGGCATCAGTGAGAGATGAAGGGAAAGGAATAGCTCGAATTCAAATTTTCAATATCAAAATCGCCTGATCCAATTGATGGTAGTGGGGGACTTCCGAGCAGCCACCAACTCCTCACGAGCCGTAGTTCAACATTCATGAATGAATGTTTTTTTTTATTTGCCATTCCACACAACGTGTATCGACAATAGTCTATAAAATATAAATATAAAACAAAATATAACAGAGTAATAGGGGTAAACAGAACAATGGGATACTAGACAGGGCATACGGGTACAAAAAGAACGAGAGATGAGATCCTCCAGAGAAGACCAAGGCAGCAGAGCCCACCCGGGCCCTGACCCACCCACTATGGCGGCTCCCGGACCGTGTACCCATACCGGGCAACGGTCTTGTCTGCGCCCACAAACAGGAAGAGTTAACAATTTAACAAGAGTGGTAACTATATTCATGACTAAAAAAAGCAACTGAAAGAGCAAATAAAATTTTCAAGAAATCTAAAATACTAACAATAAACAACAGAAAAACCACTCAAATGAAAACCATAATTATACCCTATAGTTATATTTAAAACATACCCAATATCACAGCATTGTTACTATTATCACAAAAAGATCACATTAATAAATAAATTCCTACATAGATAGAAGGTTGACTGAACTGAGTACTTTGATAAATTTTCCTCAGGCAGCAGCACGTCATAAAATAAAATAACTAAAGTAGTAATCAATAAATTAAGAATAAAATTTAGCTTCTTTTATATCTTCAAACAATTCATCATGCCATGCTTAGTCTCCACAGGAGTTCCTTCGCCTGGCTTCCGACGAGTTGTAGCTCAAAAACAGTGTTTTCAATCATATTGACATTTGCGATTAATTTAATGCGATTTAATTTCAAACAGTAGTGTTAGTTTCTTTAAAATACGCCTTAATATTACCCTCGGCCGCCTCCTTGGTCCGACTCCTGCCTCCGAAGTTTCTTCGCCTTCATCTTCAGTACCACCAAATAAAACCACCAAACCCATTAAGGACCAGATTATTTTTTCTCCGACTTTTTTCAAATCGTTGAGCACTTTACCTCTATAGGTACCATAGAACATGGGAAAAATGCAAAAATAATTTTTCTCCTCCATTTTAACCGTTTTTCGGAGGGTTGCCACATGGCAACCGTGGTCCTCAGAAGAACATTTTTGCCAAAAAAATTGAAAGTTTGCAACCGATTTAGTCAAATGGGGAAAACAACCTGAACTTTCATTTTTCAGTAAGTAGTCTTTATTCAGGACATTTCAGAAAAGCAATTGTCTAGGCTTATGTAGGTATACTATTCAAAACTATCACAGTTTTCTCATTGGAACGTAAATTCACACATGCCATATGGGAATAGGGCACTCCCTACGCTTAAGGAGTATGGAATTTAGAAAAGCAGGGAATGCAAAGTCCCACCTGGCTTTTTTGACACATGGTCCTCATAATAGAAGCACAGTTTTTACCCGCGCACTTCTTTTTCTTTCCGTCGTCAGTGGAACAAACATAATGGTTCTTTTTGTCGAACCTCGCATCATGGAGTACTAGAGTTTGACTCGATAGACTTCGAATTTCGGCCCTGAAGTATATTCCTTGTTCCGTACATTTTTAAGTAGGAGTTGAAACATTTCACCGGAAGTCCAATTGTGAGATTGGGTGGTACCGCTTGTAAGTGATCCAGGCGATTGTCATAAGGACGTCTACAATCCAGGTGAAAATTGGCCACCACCATTTTTTACCCCTTATCCCAATTCGGTAACAGCACAATCCGTTGTTCATCAAGTCAGTACCTACCATTGACTCGTTATATTTCCTCATAAAATTCAACGAAAATAACTGAGAAAAAAATGAAATTTGAGAAAAAAGTACTCTTAGGGACCACGGTTGCCATATGGCAACCGACGTCAAACTGCGCCTCTTATCCCCCCCTAACCTTCAAAAATTACGTATTCGCGATTTTTAACTTTTCGCTACATTCATCAAGGGGACATAAACGAGAAACTGACTTACTAAAAGTATTCTATCGGGTGTAAACAGTACTCACTGTAGTAGCGTCTGAAGCTCCTCCATGTCAGCTTTTTCAAATTCGTACAACGTGAGCACAATCTGCCAACAGCACTGAATACTAATTTCAAAATTTCATGTAGGTATTACTGAAGAGAGTCCACCTCATCTCCACCCTCTTTAGCAGTTCGTGAACGAGCCCATACCCGTTCAAACCCTCCTGCTCTCGCAGTTGCCATTTGGCAACCGTGGTCCTTAATGGGCTAAGGTAAAGCATGCGCTGCACCTATGGTATGTCTCCAGAAATTGAATTTCGAAATTCCCGTCTTCTTATTAGCCTCGATATTTCCTGCTCTTTACTTTTATCATCATTGAACCGTCCTATTGTTTGTCTGCTGTTAAATTTGCTACAACTGTCCCTAAATTGTATTCTCAGGTTGAAGACGTCATTCATAGCACGTGGGCCATCGTATGCGACACGTTCAACTCCAGCGACCTGGCTTACAACGACCACCTCATGTTCTCGTTGGGCACCACGCAGAAATTCTGGGAACCTGCCTTTGTTGAAATCAGGTCCTTATTCGCACCCTTTGCGTCTATAAATTGAGCTTTCATTATTTACTAGCTGAAAAGCCTACTAAAAGTAGGCAAAAACGATTCCTCCGACTCCTCCCGCCCCCAACTCCTCCCGTCTCCGATTCCGCCGACTCTCCCCACTCCCACGACCTCTCCAACCCCTCCGTGCACACCTACGTACGTACGGTTGGCGTTTTATATTATTAGATATTATTAGTTTTCGAAAGAGCGCAGGTAAATCTCAACAAGATGGGCCAGGGGTTCGTTCGGTCAGGCAGTCCTGGACGGTCCAAGACTGGAGCAGTCCTGGATGGTCCAAGACTGGAGCAGTCCTGGACGGTCCAAGACTGGAGCAGTCCAGGACTCGTGACGTCACAGAGTCGCCCTGGACTGTCCGAGATTCGGTGTTGTCCGAACGCACACTCCATAAGTTGCTTCAGCAACAGCAAGGACCACAGAGGAATTAAGAGAAGGATCAGAACAGACATAATACGGCACTGGGCCGAGAAAAGTGTAAAAGGAGTGGAGGATATGAGGGCCTGAAAAGGGTTAATAGTAGGATTTTTTGTTTTCAGTAAAAACGGCTTATTGGAGGTTCGTCCTTGCTCCAAAGGACTAAAAGCGCTGAGTTTGCCGCTGAGGGACTGCAGCTCCTGCGACCGGGTGCTCTCAGGTCGACCTCACACGTTCCTACTGAAGTTCGGGATGTCCCGCCAGCCAATGACTCTCTGCCTCGCTGCTCCTGATGACTACGTCATGTCTTCGTGGATGCAGGCCATCCTCATAGCTGTGGCTTCAGTAAGTCTGTAGTTAACGCAGTGCTTCTAATACGTCATCAGAGAGTTCCTAGTAGGTCCGGTTCGCCTTAGGTAAGGCGTGATGTATCCTCAATCTGGCGCCGTATCGGTAAGGACGCACTGTATCTGATCCAGCGCCGGTTAGAGTTTTTGCAACCAACGGGGAACGTCAGCTCATTTGTTCACAGAAAGTTTATTGGCGTTTATTGACAGAACAACAAGAATCTTTGTTTTGGTTTGGAAACAATTCTGCGCAGAATGTACTGCGCGCTTCTGAGTAATCGCGTAATCATTCAGCCATGTGAATGCTCTTTTCTGCTTTACGCACTTTCTGCATTACAGAACACCCCCACTTCTCTTTTACGCATTACGGACATTACGCACCTATGTGAACCCAGCTTAAGAACTCTCCATTTTCATAATCAATCTCCCAAAATCCATTTTCCTTCTCATATATTATTTACCAAACGTGTTCCTTACTTATTTCAGTGCAAAAGTAAATCAAGCCGCGACAGCGTCAAGACAGGGTGTACAGAAGGCCACCACCTCATCGCTTCTTCTGGGTTCATAGCACTCATAAACTCAGCCAGAGACAAAGTGGTGAGCCGAGCTCTGCTCAACGACATCGCCGGTCTTCTCGTAGGACCTGCTTACGTCATCCTGGTGAGTACCCGGAATTACCTAATTCACACGTAATGGTAGGACATTGTGAGTATTGAATACTGTTCACTCGCAGGTGTCGATGAAAACCTTGTATACAACCTCATTTCATCTACTGGATACCAATTCTGGTGGTGTCAAGGATGTATTTGTGGTTTCCCCCGGTCACACGTGTTTTTGTCCGCTCTTTAATGATGATTCAGAATCAGTGGTTTGCCCACGGACTACATTCATGATTTTTGGCCGGGACTACGCCGCGTGCGTGTGTGAGTAGTATTTTGTAGTATCCAAGACGTCCTCCAAGGGTTTCTGTGCATGGATACTTTTTTCAAAGACAGTTGGCTAGCTACGTCATACCATTCAAATCTTCAACTTTCCTTAGCTTCTCTGATTTTTTAAAAACATTTTCTCGACGAACAGACCCGATTACCGTTATTCCTGAGCCATACTCTTTTGAAAAAAAAAAAAAAAAAAAATTGACTGAAATACCCCATTGTGGTTTTACTGTCGATATGCTTCAAATAATCGATTACACTAGTCTCCCTGAAATGTCGGTCCTCAACATGGATCACCCTGTATAACCTGTCAATACGCTATAATGGGGAATTTGCCTCAATTTTAGATTCTGGAATTTCAAGGCAAATCCTATTATAGGGCCCTAGAATAACGTTTAACACTAGGAATAACCAACGGAAAAAAATTACCGTAGGAGAAAATGACTAAACAAGTGAACCTCTGTTACAAAACACCGCGAAAATCGAGGAGTATTGTTGACGTCATACGAAAAAAAAAAAAGAAACGACGCGAAAGCAACGACAACAGACAGAGTTCTAGCACGCCTCACAAAACGATCCAGTGAAATGGCTACTCGAATAATGTGATTCAAATCTTGAAACTAAATAAGAGAAGATGAAGAATAATAATGCTTGATAAACTAGTAGATAGATTCGTATTGTAAAAAAGTGAGTAATACTGTTTCTTTTGGTCAATTTTGTGTCAGGGTTCTTCCTGCCAGATCGTGGCGCACTCTTGTGCGCACTACTCGGAAGGTAAACGTTCGTGTATGTGCCGCTTCTGTGGTAAGCGCCACAGAACCTCCTTTGAAGTCAGATTGGTAGAATATCCGTCACGTTTCAAACATGGCTGCCTCTTACACATTGCCACCACATTTAAAATTTCCATCTTCCTTAAATTCTCTAAATTTTTTGGATGCGTTTTCGAGCAGCTCACTATGGTTTTATTCCATAAAAATAAACCCTCATTCGAAAAAAAAAATAAAAAAATGTGAGGCAAATTCCCCATTATGATGAACAACTGTCTTTTGTGTTTGAAGGAACTGGATTGCCACGAAGTAGAAGACAAGGCGTCTGATTGGGTCCTCTACTTCTACTGCGAAGAGCTCAAACACAGTTTTATCAGCCTTTTAACGGAACTGAGACCTCATCTTCAGCAGGTATTCTTTGCTCCGACCGCAATGTTGAAGTAAAGTTTCACGCTTTTTAGGTGCGAAGTTGTGTCGAAGTGGATTTTCAAGACCTCGCTAATCGTCCTAGATTGATATACGGTGGACCACCTGGTCAACCTACCAGAAAGCTCTCATCATATCAAATAATTAAAGCGACCACACATTACCATTTTGGTTTATTATTTTCAACAATGAACCTTTTGAATCGGCCAAGAAAACAAAATTTTTACCCCCCTCAAAATTTGTTGGTTTACTTTTAAAGGTACGTAGAGTCCGAAAATCGAATTAAAAATTTTCCGTCCGTCCGCCGTACGCGGCACTTTCTTAGTTCCCATGGACCTATTTTATGAAATTTGGTATGTGGGCTCCATTTGGGGTCTAGTTGTGCCCCGAAGATATTGGTTGATATCAGTTCACTTCTAAGGGTTAAAATTTTGAAAACGCCTTAACTCAAAATATTTCTATATAAAGGTATTGTTTTTCCATCAATTTAAGATAGTATTGAATTTTTAGAATCGAATGAGACCACCCGGAGCTCTGTAGGATCAACTGTTCGGTCCCGGGAGATCAACCGTTGGGCTTACGATAAATTAGAAACACGAGTGTGAATCGCAAAAGAGGCCTAATCTCCGTTCAAATTTCAGCTGACCGAAGATCGCTGTTCGTTTCCTTGAGTTGTACACAAGTTTGCGTCCTTAACAACCATTTTTTTAAAATTGAGGGTGAAGCGTTTATGTCATTGATATATCCTCAATAAATGATTGAGAAAAAGGAAAAAACGGGGAATGGAAAAACAAACGAGGTGTAGATTTTTACGTGAACTGAAGAACAGCGATAACGCTTTATTCGCGATAACCTCTAGTGAGGTTTTTACATTGTGAAGACATAACATTCTCTCCCTTCCAAATTTTAAAATATTACTGACATTTCTTGAATTATATATCAATACAAAAAAAAGTAACCTTCAATAAAAATCAATATAAAAAAACGAAACTATTGATTGTCCTTCATCTGTTCGTCATAAGTGAGTCTCTTGGGAGGTCTACGGGGACGTTTGTTAACCCCCATGTAAGGAGTAGTGAGACCTGAAGGTGGTTCTGGGTCTGTGACGTTTGTGGTCAGTGCAGGCGGGCCTGTGTTCCCAATCGGCGAAGTCAGATTCGGTGATCCTGTTGGGGTTGATGGTAATTTTGGATCAGGAGAGGGTGGCCGCTTCGGCGGAGGTGTCCCCGGCCATAGTTGATCTACATGTCGGGTCCATACCAGATCATTTTGGGTCTTGACCAGATAGGTTTGAGGGCCGAGAATATCCACGATTTCCCCTCTGCTCCATTTAGGCTGACCATTCCGGTAGTCGCGTGCCCAGACTTCACTGTTCCTCTCAAAATAAGCTTTCCGTTGTCCTCCATTTTTCACCATGGATATTTGACGTCCCAGTACTACGTCATCAGAGGAAGGAATCATCAAATCAAAAACAATTCGAGGTTTTCTTTTAAAAATCATGTTGGCTGGAGTGTCCCCAATGGCATCGTGAACGGTGTTCCTGTATTGAAATAGATACTTTTGGATGGCCACTGAGAGCTTTTCGCTATTTGGATCGGCTAAAGTCTTCTTAATGCAGCGCTTGATGATTTTCACGGCACTCTCCGCTGCTCCATTTGCCTGAGGGTGGAACGGAGGGCCTCTTAGATGTAAAATGCCGTAGTTCTTCAAAAAGTCAGAGAATTCTCCTCCCGTGAAACATTTGGCTCCATCGGATGTCAGTGCCCGTGGTAGTCCAAAACGAGAAAAGGTCTCCACAAGTTTTTCAATGGCAGTTGGTGCAGTGGGTGAGCGCACGATGAAATTCTCCAACCATTTGGAAGTGGCGTCCTGTACAACAAAACAATAGAACGATTGATTTATTGGCCTCAGATAGTCAATGTGGATTCTGGTCCAAACAGCCGAAGGCCAAGGCCAAGGTTGCAGAACGGATCGTGGTGGAGCTGAACGAAATTTACTACAAATTTCGCAATTACTGACTGCTTTTTCGATGTCGCTGTCGAGCGTTGGCCACCAGAAAAAAGATCGCGCCAGGCTTTTCATTTTCGTCATACCAAAATGGTTGGCGTGTAGCTGACGTAAAACAGAATTTCGAAATTTGACAGGAACTACAACGCGGTATCCCCACATTAGACATCCTTTGTCCACGGTCAACTCCTGTTGTCTGCGGCGATAGGGTGCAAAATTCTCATCTGTAGGAAAGTTAGAACCTTGTTGTAGACTTTTTACAATTACTGCCAACTCGGAGTCTGTACGGGTTTCTTTTTGAATGGAATGCCAATCTAGTCGAAACGGGCACTCTTCATTGACATAAAATAGGTACGAAATTTGGTCAAACATTTCAGTTTCACAGTTTTTTGAAGTTTCAATTCTTGATAAAAAATCTGCGCAGTTCTCCTCCGAACGGACGCATTTCAAATTGAAATTGAAATTAGAAAGTAAATATGCCCATCTTTGGACGCGATTGGCAGCGTAGATAGGTAAACCTTTTTTTGATCCAAAAATGAATACCAACGGACGATGATCGGTGACCAAATCAAATTTTCGTCCGTAAAGGAAATCTTTGAATTTATTTATGCCATAAATTATTGCATAAGCCTCTCGTTCAATTGATGGGTAGGCTTGTTGAGTGGGGGTCAGAACTTGTGAAGCATATGCTATGGGCTTATCTCCTTTGTCATAGACGTGTGTAAGAACACATCCCACAGCTTTCGATGAAGCATCGACTGTCAGCTTAACCTTTTCGCGCCCGGATTCTCGAGAGCCTACTGTCCCTCACAGCCCGCCCGCCGGCAGCCCTTCTGTCCCCTCAGTACCGCATTATTTTGGCGACACGGTGGTTCGTCCGAAGTTGTTTCCTTGCATTACTTTATTGTCTTTTTTTCGCGTGATACTTTCTGTTATGAGTTCATTAGAATTATTGAGATTATATGCATTATTTATTCATTTACTGGCCAGTTAAACATAATGGGAATAATGAAACTAATGTAGAATAATTATGATACCTCATGATTCGCTCCAATTTCTATTAAATTCATTCAATATAATTTATTATAATTTCAATATTACTTATGGTTTTCCACTTTCATTCTGTTTAGGAAAATTCCTATAATTTGATAAATTTTCATAGTGGGGAAAACCAAAAGTTGGAAGAGGGACATAACATTTTTGCGAATATTCCCGAGCAGAGTTCAAATAGGCGGTGAAATATCTGAAAAGCGGCAATATCTTTGACAGGCCAACCGCCAAAAATACCAAAATAGAATTAGAAGGGTTGAAAAAAACAAAAAAAAAAAAAAAAAAGACTGTGACCAAATCGGCGAAGATCAAAGAGAACCAACTGTTTGAGGTGCCGCTGCATCAGAACTTACCTACTGGATCAAGGATAAACTACCGACCAAAAAACGCCGACAAACAATGTTATTAGAGAAAGAAAAACACTTAAACTGTTCAAGGTACATATACACTGTTCTGTGAATGGAATATCATGAGGTTTGTAATGGACATTACACCCTGGAAGATCGTAGTTACACGGCGAAAGAGCTCAAGTGCCAGAACGGCTATTATCGGCGGCGGGCAGCTACGGAAAGGACAGCCGCCCGATATATGACGTTGGCGGGCAGCTACGGAAAGTTCAGCCGCCCGATATATGCCGTTGGCGGGCAGGAAAGGGTTAAGAGGGACTTCTGGATCAAAATGGGTGAGCACTGGGCGAGAAATCAAAATAGTTTTGATTTCCTTGAAAGCTTGTTCACATTCTCTCGTCCAAATGAACTTCGCCTCCTTCTTTAGCAGGCTATAAAGCGGTTTTAGAATGCCAGCGGCATTAGGAATGAATTTCAATAAAAATGTGACCATTCCCAAGAACGATTTCAAAGTAGCAGGATCCTTTGGCGGTGGAGCGTCACTGATGGCCTGAATATGCTCGTTGGTCATGTGTAGTCCGTCCTTGTCGATGACGTGACCAAGATACTTCATCGAAGTTTGGGCGAAAACACATTTTTGAGGTTTTGCTCGTAGACCAGCGGCGTCCAGCTCTTTCAATACCCAGCGTAGGCGTTCGTTGTGTTCCTTTCTAGTTCGACCTGTGACATGGAAATCGTCGAGCAATGATCCAACTCCGGGTTTCTTACGAGAAATTTGATCCATCTTATTTTGAAAAATTTCGGGTGCAACGGATAAACCAAAACACAGTTTTTTGAACCGAAATAATCCTAGATGGGTGGTAAGCGTGGTGACAGTTTTTGACGGTTCTGACAGTGGTAACTGCTCGTAAGCATCCGCTAAATCAATTTTGGAGAATAGTTTCGCCCCTCCAAATTCAGCAAAAATATGGTCAGTCCTGGGGAGCTTATATCCAGTAGGTTCTAAATGAGGATTGACTGTAAGGTTGTAGCTTCCACAAATACGAATTGATCCATCTGATTTTAAGACCGGGACAATTGGAGTACCCCAAGGACTGGAGTCAATCGGCTCCAAAATATCGGCTTTGACCAATCGTGAGATTTCTGCCTCAACTTTACCTTTCAACGCGATCGGCAGGGTTCTAGCCTTCAGGAAAACCGGGCGCGCGTCAGGTTTGAGGTTTAGGGTTACAGGATTTCCTTTGTAGGTTTGTCCTTTATCCTGAAAAACATTCGGGAACTCGTTCAAAATTTGACGAATATCGTCGGGTACATTCGGAAACGGGTCACTCTGCTGGTATAAAAATGATGTCGCCCAGCTATTATCTTTTAGAAGAACCAATCCTTTACGTCCTATGAGCGGTGGACCTCCTCCTTTAATGACGTAGAAGTCCATGTCACCTGAATAGTTTGAGTGAATGACCGGGAGAATCACCTTTCCCAATGGTCTTATATTGTTTCCAACATAATCTGATAAATTGATATCGTTTTTCTCTAACTGATATTTTTGGAAATTCTTTGAGTAAAACTCGTAAGACATTACGTTGAAGGTGGAGCCTGTGTCCACTTCATAGGCGTATTTTGTGTCCGTAATTTCTAAATTAATAAAAAACGGTGCTGGTCTCATTATGGTATTAGACTCGTCAATATCGGCAGTCAAACAGAAAAAAGAATCTGACAGAGAAATATCGGCGTCACCGAGATTTCCCGAGTCTGTTAGGAACTTATGTTGAGAATTTTCGGTCCCCTTTTTACGCCCTTTACAGCTCGGAGACGATGCTATATGTCCTGTCAACAAACATCGATTGCACTTAGCAGTTCTAAAACGGCAATCCCTCGAATCATGGGATTTCCAACCACAATGAATACACTTTAGATTAGCTGACGTCTTATTATTGTCATATTGCTTCAAGTGACCTTTTTTCTTATAGTGAGGTTTACCTTTGATAAATGCGAGGTCTACTGGTTCTGTTTTCACAGGACTCAAATCGCAACTTACGGACAATGGTCGTCGGCTGGCGGATTCACGTGTGGCTGCAATTTCGATAGCTTTGGCTAGGGTGAAGGCTTCCAATGTAGGGCTCTCCTCAAAAAGTCTCTCCTTAATTCGTAAGTCCCTGATGCCGATAATAAAAATGTCCCGGACAATGGTCCCGAAAAAATCTTCCGAAAACTCACAGGCAGTCGCCAACGAACGCACTCGAGCAGAAAACTGCATGACAGTTTCATTTTCGCCTTGTTTAGCAAGATAAAACTCGTGACGCGCCGAAAAAAACCGATCGAACTGGTTTCAAATGATCCGATAACTTCTTTGCTAGCGAGTTGAACGAAAACGAGGGATCCTCAGGTTCCTTGGGGACGCACAAATTGTGGAGCAAAGCGTACGCTTCGTCGCCCAGGGATGATAATAAATAGGCTTTTTGTACGGATCCGGAAGTCGTCGAATACGTCACGAAGGTGTTTTCCATCCGTTTCAAAAATAATTTCCACGACCCTTTATGTAAATCGAAAAGCGACGGGGCCGGGAGTTGGGAGACAGTAGTTGAAGTTGTCGGCGCGGTCATCGTCACGATCCGGTGAAAACAGTGATGAGAAACTCAAAACACTTGTTGCAAAAGTTGCACACGCGGAAAATCCGATAAAATAAATTGTCGCCAGTTGATATATCCTCAATAAATGATTGAGAAAAAGGAAAAAACGGGGAATGGAAAAACAAACGAGGTGTAGATTTTTACGTGAACTGAAGAACAGTGATAACGCTTTATTCGCGATAACCTCTAGTGAGGTTTTTACATTGTGAAGACATAACAGTCATTAAATTAAACTTGAATGTGAAGCGAAATTAGGTTCGTAGGCAGTGACAATGGCAGTGTTCTTTGCAGGCGAATGATCTATCAGAAAAATAATAAACCTTTGTGTAATATTTTGCAGCGTTTTTTATCTCACGAGTGTGAGGGCGGAGGAGGAGGGGGTTAGTTGTCATGCCAATACTGATGAAGTCAAATTCAAGGACAAAAGGTCGTAGTATTAATAGTTATGGCGTATGTTATGACCCACATCTTAGATAGCAATTAGTTCTTAAATAAAGAAGCAACAAGAGGATCACTGAGTGAGTCATCATCACCTACTGGGGGAGACGAGGTACGGGCAAACACGGCAACATGACGTCACCCTTCTACCTCTCTCTCCCCCGAGGAAACTATACGAGTATATACTCGTATAAGCTCACTCAGGGATGCTCCCTTATGCCAATCTAGTTCAGTCAACCGTCTTACCCGTTTTGCTCTCTACCTTCTCCTCGATAAGGATCTCCTCGAAGTACTAGGCTCAATAGGTAAATCCCTCCCAACGGTCGGTTTCTGATGAAACGCCGGGGTTGCCAGGCTAGCCTACTTTCCATGCACTCCGCACGTCGGTCTGGCTAATAAGCCGCCGATGCGACAGTGCAAGTCACTAGTTTAGGGACCATTCTCTCTTCGCTGAGTAGGGGTTAAAGAAAACACAAACGCCGCATCGAGAAGGTCATCTCCTTCACTCGACGACACGCAGACATAACAGCATAGAATGCCCATTTTCCCTGTACCATGATGTCATGAAACATTTTTGAAAAATATATTTAAACAAATTTACCTCGCTTTTCATAACTGCGTGGCTGTTTCATTCAATTAAAAGAAAATTATTTGAAACATACCAATTGGACTGTGATACGAAATTATTGATAAAATTGACAGGTATTAAAAATCAAGAAATAATCAAATTTCGAAATTGGAGATGGTTCAACAATGACACAATGTGGCAGCTCACCTTGATTTTCCTGTGCGTCGATAGTAGGTAGGCAATCCAAATTTGGCGAACAGACCGTGAGGGAGGTGGAGGTATATCACAGGAGAGTCTAGTCCCCAGTAAGTGTTGTTGGGTTTCAGCGCTACCTACCGCCACTTCAATGAACTACCATTTCTGATATCTTATCAGGTGATCATGCTCGCGACAGCATTACCGTCGCTCCTCTAACTTGCAGTTATCCCAAGATTATAAATTTGCAGTTATCTCCACTATAATAATGCATTCAGCTTGATTCGTCACTCCAAAACACAAAAATGCAATAACAAGTTCCTTTTCCTCGCAATTTAAGAAGGCAGGGAAGTAGAGCCGCCAAACTTGGAAATGAGCAGTAAAACCGAGGTAAGCCTACTTTTCAGAAATGCCGCTTGACCACGCTCACATCGAGCTGATAAGGATGGTAGTTCGCTGAAGTGGCGGTAGGTAGCGCTGAAACCCCTAATTTGAATTTGTTTAATTTATTGAACGAAACGATTGCCTCGAAGGACGTTGATAGAAGAGAAAAAACTGACTCGTGCCGTCCTGCCATGATTCGCCTGTGCAGGGCTACCAACCTGCCACAACCAAATTGTCCATCTCCAATATGATAATTAAACTATGAAATGCATCTATTTTCATTACGATTCAACAATAATCATACCAGTCTCTTTCAATTTTCTTCTGGGACCCTGTCTGTTCATTTTGTTCATGAACGATATCGCTTACCAGCCACTGGATCGTGGTCGCATGGTTTTGTTTGCCAATGTCATTTCATTGGTTTCTGCTGGTTCGACTAATGAGACACTCCAGAATAGTTTAGTACGCTCTGAATCCATTGTCAGGGAGTGGTGTTCGGCTAATGCTCTCCTCATGAATGCTGAAAAAACCCAATACCTAAAGTTCAAATTAAATGGTCGTATCGAAAATTCGGTAAGCGTTCTGGGATTTTTGGTCGACAACCGACTATCCTGGCTAAGCCACACAGAGATGCTGTCTTCTAAGCTGGCAAGCTGCAACTTTCTGCTTCGACGACTTGTTCATTCTGTTTCATCTGAGGTTTTGCTCATGGTATACCATGCTTGTTTTGCCAGTCGATTAATGTACTGTGTGGTCTTATGGGGAAACTCTTGTCACGCTAACAGCATATTCAAAATCCAAAAAAATAGCTGTACTTACTATGCGAAGGCTGGGTTGGAGCGAGAGCTGTAAGGGGCATTTTCGCGAGCTCGGAATCCTGACGTTCCCTAGCCTGTACGTTTTCCAGTGCCTCATATTTGCGAAAACTAACTTAAATATCCTACGCTGAGGTTTGGATAAGTATCTATATTATACAAGGAACCGAACCAATCTCTGTCCTTCTCAAGCCAGGTTGACTTCATCGCTTAAGGTGGGATTTCGCATGGAGACGCGACCGCCCGACCGCCCGCGGCCGCGGCTGGCCGCGGGAGAGGGTAGTTTCGCATGTCGGCGATGGAACGCGGAGTCCCGTCGATCATCAGTCTATTTTTTTGGTTCAACGGGAGCGGAAACGTGATGGCAAGAAGGAAACTCGCGGTGTGTTTATTAATGGATGAAGAAGAGGAGGAAGATTTCAATTTTACTATCAGAAGACCAATAGGTCCAATGTTTAAAAAAAGAAAAGAGGAGGGCTTTTTCTCGAAACTAGTGCAGTTGCACCTCGAGAACGATGAAGAGAAGTTCCGACTGTTTTTCCGGCTCAACTTCAACCAATTTGGTTTCATCACTTCCCTCGTGGAAGGAGATCTGAAATGAACGGGTTTGCGTGAATTACAGTCTTCACCTCCGTGATGTACCGAATTTCACTTGAAATGAAACGGGTTTGCATATACAGCCGCTGGAAGGGGCGCGTCTCGACTGGTCCCTCGAGCAGTCGAGCCGCCGAGACGCGGCTGCCCGAATTTCTGACCGCGGCCGGTCATGTCAAATCGGTTCCATTGAAATACACAGAAGGAGTAGTGGGCAGCTGGCCGCCGCGTCTCTGAGACGCGTACGCTGGCCGCAGCCGCTGCATGCGAAATCCCACCTTAAAGGTGATTTTAATGTTAAGTGATTTTAAGGTTAATACGAGCCCATACCAAATTGGATGTCGACTCTTCAACCACCTGAATCCAGCGACGAGAGAGCTGCCCTTAGCTCAATTCGAGACGGTCGTGAAACGTTCTTTGGTTGACAGAGAACTGTATAGAGTGGAACATTTTTTCGACATCAACTATCAATGATAGTTGATCTTATTAAACCTATGTTCGAACTCAGTCTGTTTGTTGTTGACTTAGATTATCTCTCTATTTTTCTATCTTTGTATTTTTTAAATGTTTTATTTAGTTTTATTGCTAATACAATTTAATAACGTTTAATTTAATACCATAAATACGTGACGTTTGTATTGCCTGCGAAGGCTCTTTACAAATAAAAACTCTTTGATTTGATTTCAGATGATCTTCGAGCACAAAGTGATGAGCTGCAACTGGGTGAGATGCGAAACCGAACAAAGTCAACTCTCCGCTAGCTTCGAGCCAATAATCTCCCACATCAAGTCTCTCTAAAAAGCCGCAATTCGGGTGATTTTCGCAACAAAAAATGGACTGAGATTATTTTTTAGCAAAGTAGTGAAGTGGAATTTCAAACTCCAGTAGAATCCATAGAGTTATCCAGGTACCCTCCACGCCTTTTGCCTCTCAAGTCAGGGCTAGTAATGTAGATTGTAGTTACATTTCGACGTGGCGTCTTTATTGCGTTGTGGTTGATATTTTCAGTCTTGTGTGACAATTAGGTGCGCACTCGAATATTATGTGATTTATTGCATTTTTCGTTATAAGTATGAAGGAGGACGAACATTAAGATACGCAGCGAGAGAAAATGAGCAGAGATGGTTACTTTAGACACACGAGTTAGGCCCAAGTCACACAGAACAGACATCTGGTGGAAGGCGCCTACTCACAGTCCGATCTGACTGAGGAGACCAGGAGAGGGAGGAGAGTCTAGCCCCCAGAAAGTGTTGTCGGGTTTCACCTCCTCCGTACACGATTAAACATGTCTGGCATTCAATCTACACCAAGGGTTGCCATATTTTTTAAAAGTGCCTACTTGCTGGACCTAGAAAGTACCATTATAGAATTTTGGTATTTTAGGGGTATTCACGGTCGGGCCGTTCTCGACGTGTTAACGTGTTATACGTCGAGAACGTGTTTAACCTTCTATCCGTACCGCGGTGTTGGATACCGCACCCCTCCCTTCAAACATCAATGTACACTTCATAAGAAAGAGCAATGAACCGAGCCCCTTATTACCCTCCTAACATTCGACGAGAAAGGTCTCGTGAGTGTCATTTGTTTATTTCTACCTGTCTGCTGTTTTCTAGTGACCTATGTATGGGTGTATCTACAGATTGAGCGCGGTCCCTCAGCCCTCCCCGTACGAGAAACATGCAATTCAGCCACTGTCAATGAGACTGTAAACGTTAGAATGAGACTGTTTTGATAAAGAGGTTTTTGCCATACCAATGGGACTGTAGCAATCAAGATAAGACTGTTGTTTTTTGTGTCAATAAAGTTTAAGATTAACTGATCTAGTTTTCATCCAATTTATGGAAACTTACCTACCAATTGTACATACAGGGAGGTATTCTGGTGAAAACATTTCTCAAAGTCGGAATTAATTGATATATTATGAAAAATTGGTACTTAAAACTACTTACATTTTCAAAATGTATCAATAGTGATCGAATGTGAGGCGTATCCTTGAATGGCGGTATCCCATACCGGCGGTACGCTAATCAGTGGTAGATAGGGGGTACGGATAGAAGGTTAACGTCGAACGAATCGGTCGTAAACATGTTATCAATGTGTGTTATCAGTCGTCATAAGATAACAGACCCAAATGGTCTGTTTATCTTGTGTGGTAACTTGCTAACGTGTTATCTATCGCGTTATCAAAAAGAAAATGGCCAACAACTTGCCAGCTGTTTTCGTATGTGAGGTGTTCGGGAAACAAGTAGCCCGGTGGTGAAAAACCTTGCTTGTTTCTTTGCCATGGTACAAGCAATAATGGACATTGTGGATGTTTTTTTTTACATTTTTACCGAATTTATGGCATCCACCCCTTCTTGTTCACACTTCCTCCACCGAATCATGCCACACAACAACCATATGACCCTCCTGGCTGCCGTCTAGCCACCTAATCCACGAAGAAGAAGTGATAAGACTTTAACACTCTCCGTGCGGACTCAGTAAACTCGTTTTCGCCTGTGGCGGGAGACCTTTTTGTCAGGAATTCGGTAGTGCAAACCCGTAAATCTTAAAGATAACAGAATCCCCAGAAGTGAAAACGGCGCACTCTGGTGGCGACAAGAGGACCTACTAAGCACGAAAAAAATCCGAAAGAGGTTCTTAAGTCATCCACTCGGTAGCAGAACGATGAACAGCTCGGAGATATGCTTAGAGCTGTGATGGTATAAACCATCATACGCCACTCGCGAAACTCAGCATGATGGTTATTACCATCATCCGCACGGAGAGTGTTAACAACTTCAGGATGTTTAACACGAGTCGACTGGGGTTGTTTTTTGTTTTAACAAGTTAATTGCTTAACACGTTCAACACATGAAGCTCAACCGTGAATACCCCTTTTATTATCTACGTAAAATGTTAAATATTAATTTTTTTAAGCTTGCTCAGGTTGTTCTAATATATTGTTTAATAAATTTTGATGTTACAGATATTTCAACTTCTAACGTAGTCTTGCAGTCGTATTTCTGAATGTTTTGTAATTTTCATTGCTAAATCTCATCTTCTAGCTAAAACCTAACAATTATGCGCATAAACCGTCGTACAACTTTAAGACGTCTTACTCTCTTCTTAGGCTACTAGTCTATAATGAACAAACCGCATACTTTATTATAAATAATGCGAATAGAAATTATTCGGCGATGTTCCACAGTTCTTTGCTGGTCATTAGAGAGTTAAAGGAGCATTAAAAGTAGTGGAAGAGGTCGGGAATTGTGGCAAGTGAGCTCACGTGGGTGGTCTCGTGGATGGAATGATAACCTTCCAGCTGAAGCCTTTCTGAGCTGTAACCTCTCTCACCGTTTGTAATCACTTAGCAAATCATTCCTTCATAATTTAATTAATAACTAACATGTCCTGTACTGATACATGTAAATACTGATGGTCTCAAGTTCACTAGGTACTTCAAGTTTGGAATAAGTTTTTTTTAATTTTATTGCACCAAGTAATAACTTATGAACAATATCATTTTGAAATTAGGATATGATACTTCAAAACCAGGTACTTCACCGAGTTTCGTTCACTTTGACACTTTCAGTAAGCTCTTCATAGTTCTTGACGTTCTCGAAGAAGCGGGCAAACAAACTCATAGCTATGCCTAAAAAGGACGTCAGAATACTTGTGGGTCTGTTAACAGGCCACTGCCCACTTCGATATCACCTAAAGAAGATAGGCAAACTAACAATGGACATCTGCCGCTTCTGTGATATGGAAATGGAAGATGCCGAACATATTATGTGCTACTGTGAAGCACTGAGTCGAGCTAGATTCACAACCCTTGGAAATGATGTCTTAGCGCCTGACATCGTTTCTAAGGCGACTTACACTGATCTTCTTTGCTTTGCTAAAAAGTGGGAAGAAGGGGTTTTCAGTAAACCCTTGTTAGGGTTGGTTTATCAGTCACCAAAGTTAACGGAGGTTTATGTATCCCACTGTTAACTTTAACGATGGGATAACTTATGGATACTATAAAGGTGCTGTTTATCAGTGCGAAATTAACCCTGACGAAATTAACTGGCTGGTAAAATTAACTGTCTGTTAGGCCGAATAATCGATTATTTTCCCAGCTTATCAAGATGGCTGTGGAAAGCTTACAACATAAAATGGAAGAAATACTTCTTCCATGCAATAAAATCTAGCTTCCTCCACATAAAAAAATCGTTTTCGCAGTGTGTTTTGCATCAGAAAAAAGAAGAAATTAGAAGAGGAAGAAGCAATGTGCTTTGTTTTGATGTTTTCTTTTCTCGATCTCGGTACCTACTTCCTTCTTGGCACAGCAAAACCTATTGTTTTATGTTGACAATTGTCCGGTCATGACAAGATCCCGTCCACCGAGCTACTATGTCCAGAATTTTCAAATTTGCAGATGAAATAGTTTGTACGTTAATAGAGAAGTAGGTACCCTTTTCTATTTCGAAAAATTTTGGCGTGTGACCCTCCTGGCGACTGAATTTTCACATGCTTGCAGTCCATAACTTCAGGAAACCTGGCTTTTTTTTTTTTTTTTTTTTTTTTTAATAAAATTCCATCCGAGATTGAAATAATTCTTCCTAGGTTGCTGGTATTCGGATAAATTGGGCGGATAGTCTGGCAGTTCCCAGGGACACCTGCTTGACAATTTTACAGGCAGAGCTTTTACTGGCGCCACTAAAGTCGCCGACAGACACCAACATGGTTTTTTATTCTTTTATCCTTTCAAAATCTCATCAAAAAATCGCAATCGTCCCACTTCTCCAAATGGTCAATCCGCGATCTATGTTGCTGCCTTTCTTCCCCACTGCAGGAATTCGACCATAAACACACATCTTCGTCGCTGCTGTCTTAAAAACAGCCCCACACATCCATTTTCGATTGTAGCATAATTCACTAACAATCAACAAATGTGACTGATAAACCGGCCCTTAGTAGACAAATATAGCCTGTAGGCACTCCACAATAGACCTTTTTAGGTCGCAGTGGAAGGAGTCTGAAGATCAACTCGCAAAAAGACCTTCAACGGGGGGGGGGGGGGGGGAAAGCTCTTCATAGTCCACATTGTCTCGTCTGCAAACAATGTGGAGAGGTTTTGTACGTTTAAGTCTTCTAGTGGTTTTACTTGTGTCAAGGAGATGGACAGCTTCCTCGTTGACATGAAATGTTTGAAGATGAAGCGCGGCTTGTCATTTGATGGTATCGTTGACAGTCTCGATTCAGAGCTCGTGGTGGAGACGCTCATTTCAAAAATACTGTAGCGTGTTGACTATATTTCTCAACACAGTATTTAGAAATTTTTGGATTTCTCGATTTGATTAAGCAGTACAGCCCCAAAGCTGCGCTCTGTAAGTCCAGACAGGCTTTAGGACTTGATTGTACAGTGTAAGCTTGTTCTGGATAGACAGCTTTGTCTGCCCATGAGTACATTTTTCGGAGTTTTAGTACAAGTGTTTTGGATAAGTGAAACACAAACTAGAGAAGACCACTGTAGATGAATAGAAAGACGAGAAAATTAAAATTCAAGACACAAACCACTATCAAATGGAAAGGCGAGAAAATGAACGGTAAGCAACGAGAAACACATCATGGAAAAATACGTTGGAGTTACTGTTACCAGATCTGGGGGATGGGGAAGCGTTGCGAGCTCTAGTGACATTCAAGGGTACTTCTTATCTCCATTTGCCACCCACAGAGAACGCTACTGTCGTGATAAGGAAAAAAGACACACGCACTGAAGTGAACTTTCCTCCTATCATCTTCCATGGTGGAAGTTAGCATCCCCTCCATGCTCCCTAGCTGCTCCTCACGGAATGACAGTACCTGACTGTAACTCTCTACTGTCCTGGCAAGCCGAGACAAAAAACTATTTTCACCTTTACTCTTTGAAACCTACATATTGCAACTAGCATAAGTGATTGTATAGTTCATAATACAAGTAGCTTCTAGAGAACACTAATATCACACCTAGAAGTAATCCTACCCTTCCCTACTCAACACAGTACTGACGCCACGTCTCTGTAGACCTAATTTCCAAATCCTAGCATATAACTATTTTTGTATTCTTTTCATTTCTTTCATTCGTATCTTAGAAAGGGGTATCGTCGTGTGGATCGGATTCGTTGATTTCTGGAGACCGTAGGTTTAGTTTTACACGTGCAAACGCGAGGGGCGCTTTTTACGTAGCTTTTAGTTTATTTATAAGGCCCGTTGCAATACTTGACTGTTACTGTTACCCTGCGAATTGGGTAAAGAATGTGAAAAAAAAAGTATTTGTGCAATCCTTTGAATTGGCAATATTTTGATAATACGAACTTGGTCGATGAGGTGTTTTTGTTTGAAATTGTTTTCAATGTTTTCGACTCGTTTTGATTTGACCCTCTTGAATTACTAAGTCAAATTTGGGGTCCCTAATTGATATTTGAGGGAGTTTACCTTGATGTCTCGAAGTATCATTGCTATTCCATAGGTACTTATTCGTACTAAATACAAGTTTTAACCAATTTTCAGAAATTTTTGACAAAATTATTGTTTCCGAGTTTACTAAGGTTGTGGAAACATTGTTTTTTTCCTGTTTTTCGTTGTTTAAATTATAAAAGAATTTTACTGTAGGAAATGCCGCGTGTATTTCAAATATTCTGCGTATTTTTAATATTCCGCGCAAAATGTTCAAGAGTGTAATTTCTACCACAATCGTAACAAAAAACCATTTTCGACTTCTACATTTCAAAATTTAAAAAAATTAGGGTAACTTTGAACCACATTTCAATGATTTTGGCTACGCATTGTGTTAAAATTCAATTTTTCCGGTCTTTTATGTCGAAAACGGGAAGTAATTGGTCCAAATGTTGCACAATAAAAGATTTTTTAAAATAACTTTCTGTTAAATATTCGAAATTCTTGTTTTTAGGGTGGTTCAAAGTAGGAGAGTCTAACCCCCAGAAAGTATTGTCGGGTTTCAGCGCTACCTACCGCCACTTCAGCGAACTACCATTTCTGATATCTTATCAGGTGATCACGCTCGCGACCGCATTACCGTCGCTCCTCTAACTTGCAGTCATCCCAAGATTACAATGTAGCAAAGAAGAACAACACAACAATTGAAAACAACACAGAAATGCAATATCAAGTTCCTTTTCCTCGCAATTTAAAAAGGCAGGGAAGTAGAGCCGCCAAACTTGGAAATGAGCGGTAAAACCGAGGTAAACCTACTTTTCAGAAATGCCGCTTGACCACGCTCACATCGAGCTGAAAAAGGAAAATAATTCGCTGAAGTGGCGGTAGGTAGCGCTGAAACCCGACAACACTTTCTGATTTCATAGGACAAAAAGTGAATGTGACTCATGCGCCTCCACGTCCTTAACATAAATGGCCAACTTTGCACCTGCTCAAAGTTGCCCCGATTTTACCTCATTTTGGAGGTGGCTTCAAAGTTTCGTGATTAGTTCGCTTGGAAAATGAAAATGAAATCTACTCGCCAGTAATCCCAAAAGTAGAAATACAAATAGTAACCATGGAATCAAAATGTTACGCACACCTTAGGAGCAGATATTAGAGAGTTCCTAGTAGGGTCGATCCGGCGCGCCGGAACTGGATTGTCCGCCATGTTTTCAATACGGCGCGTCGGATTGCCTCCTAGTGACGTATTCGACCGTAACAATACGGCGCCATATCGGATACGGCGTGTTCTTATCACAATTCGGCGCTGGATTGAGAGCATGGAAGAAGTATATTCTTCCATGTGTGTAATACATCACGCCGTATCAAAAACCATGGCGGACGATCTGGCACGCTGGAACCAGATCGTCCGCCATGTTTTCAATACAGCGCGCCGGATTGCCTCCTAGTGACGTATTCGACCGTAACAATACGGCGCCGTATCAGATACGGCGTGTTCTTATCACAATTCGGCGCCGGATTGAGAGCTTGGAAGAAGTATATTCTTCCATGTTGAGAGTGTGTGTAATACATCACGCCATATCAAAAACCACTAGGAACTCTCTATTCCTAATAACGAAACGAAAACTATCTATCAAAACTGGGCACTGATAATCACTTGGAAAGATAAATATTATTGTTCGCACGCGGCGCACGTTTTCTCCTTTCCAGATGTTTTAGCTAATACATGAAGGTCTCATCTTGCTTTATCTTGCTTTTAATTATTCAGCTGAGGAACTACACATTTCTATAAAATTGCAAGAGTTAAATGAAGTGAAAAAAGTAAAGTGGTTCAAAGTTACCCCAATTGAAAATACCATATCTAAAAATCTTTTTTTTATAGAATTAAATTTTTATTTTAAATTATTTTTACTATTTCTTTCGTGAAAAAATTGCTAAGAAATAAAATAAATAATTCATTATTTTTGTTGTCCTAAAACTAATATTTTTCATAGAAATTAATTTTAAAATGAAAGTTGGTAATCACTCTTTGTTTTGTGGGATCCGTCCCAGAAGTGAAGGCACTATGGCCCCTATTCACAAAAATCACCAAAGTGAATCTTGAAGTCGCACTTCCGAAAGTTTTACTTTAGGCCAAAGTGAAACTTGAGGAGAAATCGCTATTCACAATCGTTTTTAGTGTAGCTGCTCTTAGGTCAGCTTCAAGTTCAACTGATAAGGAAGTTGAACTTCCGAGAGGGTAACCCTTAGGGCGACTCGCTCCTGTTGACCAATGGGAATATTCAGTGATAATATTGATAAGCGGTTGGTGATCAACAAACGATTGTCCATCTCTGCTTCATTCCTTTCCAAAACATATATTTTGGCGTTTTTATTAGACTATCTGAAACAATAATGTTCCAATCTTTTTATTCTTATAATGAAGTTAGAAAATGAAACATTTCGAGAATCCTAGGCACTAAACGATCGATCTGTCACTGGAGTTCTGTCATTCGACTTCTTGTCAAAAGCTGTACTAAGGGCCAATAAAGTGTGGTAGGAGCCAAACTTACCCGGAAAGTGTAACTTGACGAAAGTTCAGCTTCGGTAAAGTGGAGCTGAAGTGACGTTTCTTCCAAAGTTCGGTTTGTGAATAGCGTTTTCTCTTAAGTACGGCTCTAAGTGGAGATTTCAGGCTTCATTTAGTGAAAAGCCCCACTAAGTGCGTTTTTTTAATACGGCCCCAAGTTTCGTTTTATGAATGAATCTTGGCAATAAATCACAAAAGCTTGCTTTCTGCCAATACATGGAGATTGCATGCTGCCACTAGATGGAGCTTTCTCCCGTATTAGATACATAAACTTGGGCGAGCTATGTTGATGGTCGACACCAGCCAACGTTAGTCTAAATTGTCTCCTACAAACACTTCCAATATCCAACACCTCATTCCCAACATTCTCATCCAAGTTCTTATTATTACAAAAAAAATGTTCCTATACCTTTAGACCATTGGCGATGGAAATCCCAATTGACGTATTTAAATTTATCTCATAATTTCAAATTCCTCCTTTTTGATCTCCTCGTCCGAAGAAATTTTATTTATTTACTCGTATAAAACATGATTGATTGTAGAGTTCGATGATAATGAATTTCTCCCATTAGCCCAATTTCGCTGTTTAGAAATCGAATCAAAATTGACAATTTCGTTTATCTGTGATCAGTAGTTGAGTGGTTCGAAATTTGTTTTGCCCCTCGATTCAAAAATTTGTCAAGTTTGCGCGCTTCACCTCAGATTCGAAAGTTTAGGAATCGGACACAAGAATCTATCGTTTTCGTGCAAATGCTTCGTTGTATAGCTTCGTTAAACATGAAATTTGCTCTTTTGAACGTTTGTTCCCAAATTTGTTTTTTTGTATTATTGTATTGACGCTTTTTCTGTGATCGTCCTTTGTTACCTCTGTTTCAAGGTCAATAAAATCGTTTATTACAGCATAATATAATGAATCTATTACTGTGGATATCTGGATCTTGGAGATGCATCCTGGTCCTCCACTCGTCTTCATCCTCTCCTTCATACATCTAATATTAGATTTTCTTAACCATAGCTTTGAAGATTTCTTTGAAAATTCGCGCATTAACTCATTCTGCATCAATGGATGTTATACGATAATAATAAACATTACTTTCCACAATCGTACGATAATTTTTATTACAGGACATATTCACAGCTTTCTGTGGCACAAATAGCACTTAATCTGTCGTTGCAGCTCTCCAAGCTGTTCACTTTCCTATTCTTCTTCGTTCTGATAGAAGCTGTTCACGACGACAATGCAATAGAATTCGGCCACTGTAAATGATGCATCGTCGGTTGTTAGGATTGATCATACAAGGTACATGAATGGAGCAGGATGTAATCAGCTGTTATTGGGACATCAGAAATTGAGTCATTTTCCCATCACGTCATTCATCATCCCCTGTTCATCCCAATTTTCGAATTTAGTGGTAGGGGTGTGTCGGTCCAGGTATTTCCCTGGAACGGTTCCAACGGTTACAGTGACAAAGATGTAACCGTTCCAAATTACCCGTACAGTTCCATTACCGGTACTGGGCGGTCAAATCCCACTCTCAAGACATGGATGAAGCAGGCAGTCAAATCCCTATCATCCTTCTTCCATGCTTATGATCTCAACTTGCAATACAATAGCATCAATTTCCTTGAAAATTCGCTAAAAGGAAGGTATTTGAACCAGTGTTACAAAAGAGACAATTAATTATAAATGATAGTGACCAAACAAGATCCACCATGCTTACCGATCCAGAGCCATTCTTCATGATATCTTATCGGTCCGGTTCCATCCTTACTGGTCCAGAGTCAAGATATCTTATCGGTCCGTGGAACTGGACCGGTAAGGGTCGAGTTTTTGTCACTGCGTGGAACCGTTCCAAGTTAATACTCGGTTCCACAGTCCCAGTACAGCTGTACCAACACACCTCTATTTAGTGGGAAACAACATTGTTGTTGATAGTTCATCATGACCACCCAGCAATCTCATCCGGTGTTTTTTGATAATTTGACAAAAAAAAACTGACGAGTTTTCCATGTTTTTATCTGCGATGTGATGGGGTTATCCAAGCTAACGTGGAGTTCAGAGCGAGAGGGTACACTCGTTACCTTGTTTGGTGAGAGTATGTTCAAATTACTGTACAACCTTTGTTTTCTGTCGTATTTGGAGTATCGAGAAAGTTATTGGAGCTCAGACAAACATACGAAGTTGAGGTGAGCAACAGGACAAGGCACACTTCTGGAGACTCCCTTGTAAGAACAGAGGTCTCCTGAAGGAGCTGGCTTACTATGCAGGCACAGGACAAGAAACAGACGTGGGACACGGATCATTTTGGTTTATTATTTTCAATAATAAACCTTTGGAATCGACCAACAACAAAAAATTTAACCCCCGCTCAAAATTTGTTGGTTTACGTTTCAAGGTACGTAGAATCCAAAAATCGAATAAAAATTTGGTCGTCCGTCCGCCATCAGACGTCCACAGCACTTTCCTTATTCCCATGGACCGATTTTGATGAAATTTGGTGTTTAGGCTCCATTTGAGGTCTAGATGTGCCCCGAAGCTTTTGGTTGATGTCAGTTCACTTCTAAGGGTTAAAATTTTGAAAACGCCCTAACTCAAAATATTTCGATATAAAGGTATTGTTTTTCATCATTTTAAGATAGTATTGAATTTTTAGAATCGAATGAGACCACCCAGAGCTCTGTAGGATTAACCGTTCGGTCCCGGGAGATCAACTGTTAGCTTGTCAGCTTACGATATACCAGAAACACGAGTGCGAATCGCAAAAGAGACCTAATCCCCGTTCAAATTTTAGCTGACCAAAATGCGATCGCTGTAGATACGTGGTAGTATCTATGGTTGTGTATATACATCATGGCAGCGGAGGCGGAACTGGGGACTGACGAGGCTAAAAAATATGTCCAGTCTAGTTTGCTTTAGTCCGAGTCAGTGGTAGTGACCCTGGAACCTGCATCCAGGCAGTGGGATTTCCTGTCCTGTGCCTGCATCGTGTCCCGGCTCCATAAGCCAGCTGAGAGCTTGCCCTCAACTCCAGAATTGCACTGCAAGAATTTTCTGAGCCTCACGAGATCCTTCTACCCTGTTCCATGGACCCCTGGTTCTTCATCAACCTCTGCACCCAACATTTCTTTCTTTTTTTCATTGAGCGGAACTGGGATTACCCAGTTAATGAAAATATTATACCCACGGAAATAAATTATGCCGAAGAACAGAGATTTGAGGAAATGAAACATCCTGACAGGAATGGGCTCATCTGTCTTATAGAATTCTGCCCCAGTTGTGATTAAAGCCGATACTAAGTCGAAAACGAAGATGACGAGGCTAACAATAATCCACAGCTTCAGCTTGTTCATTTCTCCCTGAAACAAAACAAAATTCTCAAAACTTGATGCTTCGAAATTTGACGGTAACAAACGAAATACGATATCTAAACCCAAAGCTGCGTTTACACAAGCAAAACTACTAGTGTTGCGCTCGGGTCACCGCTAGAATAAACACTCCCTTACTCGCGAGAATTCCTGCGTAGATACAGCTGTAGAGGTTGGAGGTACGATGCGATTCATGAGTCACGTCGTCAGCAGTGGTCGTTGTTTGGCGGTGGATTTTGGGCCGACGCGGGGATCGTGGGTTCAAGGCTCATCACCAGCAGCGTGCATTTTTTTGGCGGGCTCTCATCGCCCCTCTCGTCCCAACCCAGGGTGGTGAGGCAATGGGACGCCATGAGCGAAATCATCAGAACAAACTCTGATCTTCCCTTTGGAAGACAGCTGATGAGGTCTGTGACTCCAGGGATGGCAGTCAGACGAAAATTCAACCTGAAATGGTTGTTCACTTTACTTACTACAGCTGTAGAAGCACGCTGCGAGCAAGAGCTCAGTAGGTTTTTGGGGGAGCATCAAGAGCTTTGTGCAGAAATTTGTGGCAACGCGGTTGTGCAGGAAAAGAACGCAGGAACCGATATTTTGGGGACGTGAAACTTCTTGTTCTGAATTTCGGGTAGGCAAAAAGAAAGTTTTACCAGCGTAAACGCAGCTCTAGAACCAAGATGCTGTTAAAGTACGTAATTTTCTTTCATAATCATATATTTCTGGTCAAAACACAGGAAAAGATAGCAACATTTCCTGGTGGGAAAAATTTCTCGTGCAAAGAGATGTTGTGAAGGGGCATCTCAGATGACAAGCTACAAGAGCGCTCTATTGAGAAAAATAGACAACATTACACTCACTTTGAAAGTGCCAATCAGGAGAAGTATCGTTGCTGCTAACAGTATCACGCATGTTGGAATTATAAAGGCAGTTCTAGCCACTTCAACTTGAATAACAAAAATCACTAACATTAGAAATGCCTTCGAACATCACACAGTTAATAATATCAAATGATATGGCAGAATGAGGAATTTCACCATGTCGGAATTTCCTATTTTTGACCCCAAAATCGGATTCAGCACCTCTAAAAACCTCCTAAGGCAAACTTTCAGCCCGAACTTCCTAATTTACGAATAAACAAGTGTAGAAAATACGAATGTTTAAAAAAACCGGGAAAATGACGTCATGCTGGAATAGTTCATTTATGGCCGCTTGAAGCGCTGAGATCGAGAAATCCATAGTCCCCAGATGCAAAATTTCATGAAACAGTAAAGTTCGAAATCGAAAAACTGAAGTAAAAAATAGAAAAAGCGAGATGGGGAAAATTAGGTTTCCCATGTTTTTGTTTGATAACTTTTCTCTTAGAAAACACAATTTTGTCGTCTCAATGGGCAACACTGGGAGGAGAGGGTGATCCAAACAGCCCAATCAGCGAGCGTTCCCGCTTCACGTCCGTTTTCCCGGTTAGTTTTGAAATCAAAAATTTTGATTGTCTCCCAAAAATAACAGACTTATTTTCCGAAATCAGCCCGATTTTCATGTATCCCACACCATTAACTATTCAGGAAAAATGCAAACAGAATTCGGTGAAATTCCTCATTGAGTCATGTACCCACTAAAAGTTATTTCCTTGTTTCTCAAAGATTAAATCTTGGGCGAGCGGAAGATTAAACCTACTTCTAACCATCTTGAAGAGGATGTTTTGTCTAATCGTACTATAATGGCATTTAATAGTCGAAGATTCTTCAAAAATACAAAAACAAAACAAGACAAAAACACACAACAAGAACAACAACAAACTTACAAGAAAAATACAAAACAAACCCGTTTTTCAACAAATTCAAGACTTTCCCGAAACAAAACGTTTTTTCCCTTTTCAGTATTGAGGTTTTTTACGAAACTTGATGTGATTTTATGTTAAAACATAGATGTTGGAAAAGTTCGTACTTGCGTTGTTTGGTGGGTAGGTACTAAGTTAGTACTACTAACGATTGGCTACCTGAAATCAGAACGGGTGAGTATTCCACCGGCTCATGTGTCCACAAGTACATGGGGCTGATCCAAGAGTTTACTATTTGCTGAATTACTTCTCTTAAGGGCCCCATTCTCGTGTATGTCCGGAGTCGCCGCCGCGTCCCTCCAGGTACTCCCCGAAGCCACCGCAGTAGTCCATTCACCTGGCTACCAAAACCTCCTGACTCCGCCGAATGGCGGACCTGCTACAGTTGCTCAGATGACTAGAAGTGAGGAAAACGGTAGGGCTACATGCTGTACTGGTAGGAGTGCGACCGGGCGTCGGCCTCACTTCAACCATTCACAGGGCTGCCAAGGATTAACCTGGCCGCAATTTTCGAGCATGTTTGAATACCTGCCGAGCAGCGGACGACCGCCAGACCTCAAGATTTTGTTAACCATTCACAGGTAGTTTTCCTCTTTGACGGCGGCTAGGGCCGTGGCGGCAACTCCAGGCATACACGTGAATGGGGCCCTTGAAGCCATGTTCACACTTGCAACATTCGGCCACTCTGAACCTCGCTCTGATCCTCTGGCAGGTTTGGGGCGGCAAAACTTCAAAGGAATGAGGACTGGAGGAGCGTAGCGCAGTTCGTTCGCTCCAATGGTGGTTTTTCATCTTGCACCAAAGAAATGTTTGGAGTGGGGTGAGCTTTGTATGGGAGGAGCGAGGTTCGGAGCGCTGCGATTTTCAGGGCAGAAGAGTGAAGCTAGGTTCGGAGTGGCCGAATGTTGCAAGTGTGGCCGCTGCTTTACTCTTCGCCAGAGCAAGCATGGGAAGAAGATTGGACATTTCGATGGTTATGCATGACCTGTCAAGATTTTTGCAGTTTTGAGTTAGCTAGCAAGCTAATCTAACGTATTTTGATTCAGCCAGACAAGCTGGATTTAGTATTTTCAACCCATTATGAAACCTCCTGGCAATCTGACGTGGGAACTCAAGGCAGAAATAACTAAGTGTGATAAGAATTTTTGCTGCCAAAATTTGACATGCCCCATTAGGAGGAGACTAATGCGAGAAACGTCGATGCTAAGAGTTGAAAGAGGAGACCAGGTTAACTATGAATTGGAGGGGGGGGGGGTGCTATGGAGGCCTCTTGGAACGGGGGACTGTCAGAGGAACCCTATTATCATCATCTACTTTTGACAGGTGGCAAATTCACGGGCCACCACAGACCCTGAGCTTTCCTGAACCTGAGGTTCCAGAGGCCCTGGTACTGGCGAGCAAAATTGAGGATTTTATTAGAGGGATAAACTAGAACTAGAATGACACTAATTTTAAAACTTTTAAAAACAATAAGATGGACTAGCCTTCAGAGCAATTGGAGAGAGCTCCCCCTAGTTTACTATCCTAGAGCGAACCTCCACAGCTAACCAAGTGGGCAGGTAACCAACTGAAGCTTGGTTCACATAGGTGCGTAATATCCATAATCCGTAGTGCGTAATTGGATGCTATTGGCAGGAGACAATTGAGGGGGCGGGACAGATCTTTGCAGATGTCGACTTTTGGAGCTGATTGTATCGTATTGAAAAATTGGATATTTTTCGCATTAAGGGGGGTTCTCACAGGCCGTGGCACCCTAGTGTGGGCCTCGACTTCGTGGAATTGCCTCCGTCTTAACGACTGGTCGTGAGTTTGCCTCTGACGTCATCCGAATCGTGGACAGTCCACGACCGCTCGCTCACGGAATCAAACGTGTTTGATTTTCAGGCGAAGTCACGCCTGGTTGGGAGCGAGAAGTGGGGACACCACGCGGTTATTCCACACGAAACATATACTCCAGGGTTTTGAAGGAGTCTCCACTAGCTAGAAATCGTAGCGTTACTTGCAGTTTTAATTTAGCGGGCAGTGCTTGTCTCATGTTGGTGTCTGATTTCAAAATGTGAGGCGAAACGCATTTTAGGAGAAAATCTAACTGATCTGCAGTCATTTGCAGCAAATTTTTAAAATCTGCAGGGTAGTGTTTCAGCTCAACTTCTGCCAAATGGTGTGCCCCCAGATTTCTTCTTTCGAGAATCTACTTCCGGACCCAATAACGCTTCTTCTTCCGTTTCTTCATCCTCAATTTATCGGCCAATATACCACTTAAAAGCGAACTTAGTAACGCACAACCTTCGACAAGTGCCTCGTTCATGTTGGCTTCAAGGGATAAACTTGATCAGTGTGATAAGTGATAAGTCGTGATCGTGTGAACTGTCCATGACCCACGACTGATTCAATTTGTCCCCCCCCCCCCACTCCAGGAAAGCGTGGCACGCTTTCATCTTCATGCCCCGTGAGAACCCTGCTTTACGGATGAACTTCGACAATCTTCAGTAAACTTCGTAACAAACTCTCGTCATTTGTTCACTGAAAGCTTATTGACTCACACCCCCTCCTCGCTTATTACGCATTACGGACTTTACGCACCTATGAGAACCTAGCTTTAGACACTAATACCCTCCTTAAATTGACGTTCAAAAATCGGATTTTCCACTAAGCGGAGAAGAAATGTAATGCTTTTCAGATTAATCGGATTTGAATTTGCATGAGAAATAAGGGAGTTATGACCATCTTAGTGCTGCAAGGTCTTAATTCTAACATTCGGAGACTCAATGAAATAGAAAACAGACCAGTGAAACAAATTGGTGTTAAATCTTACTCCATTTGTTTTCTTCAGATGTATCTTCGTCCATTCCTAAATCAATAATCTTGATATTAAAGAGATAGAGAAGGTAAATAATTCTCAACACCAATGTTAATGAAATTGTGACCTGCAAACAAAATAAAAGAAAATTATAATATTCACAATGACAAAGAAATCCATAGGAGTTGTGATACCAGACGTTTACAGCAGAGCACCTGCTCATAAGATTCTGATTGGTTTACTGAAGTCACTCAGGACAGAAAAGACCACAAAAGGTTTCAGGGACAGTTGTGGAAAGGACGGATTAAATTGCAAAACATATAGAATGGAGGGAACATGCTTCAAGAGGGTTGTTCCAGTCGAGTCGTGACCTCAGTTCTTTATCTGGGTCAGTGTGAGAACCCAAGGAAGTTAAATGAGTTCGCAAACTTTTCAGGTTCAGGAACCAGCGCTGGAACGTTTTACTAACCAAAACCAGCTCTTCTCGTTACTTTGTGAATCATAGATGGGAAACAGGAATGATATTGAGTTATCATTGAGACTGAGACCAGTTGAGTCATGAACTCAGTTTTAGAACTGGGTCAGTGTCAGAACCCAAGGAGGGTAAATGAGTTTGGGAAACTTTTCAGGCTCAGGAACCTGCACTGGAACGTTTTACAAACCAAACCCAGCTCTTCTTGTCACATTGTGAGTCATAGGTGGGAAACAGGAATGCTCTCGAATGGGTGTGAAAAGTTCATGACCTCAGTAACAAATGAACAGCTCAGTAAGCTCGTGAACTGGTGGAGCTGGAACGCATTTTAAGTGGGGGAGTTCTCAAACTCGAAGCAGCGGGAACGCATGATCTTTACCTGCGTTTGGATTGTGCGCTGGAACTTGAGTTAACTCGTACGTGCAGTCTAAGGTAGTCTGTACTGCATCTTTTGGAAAAAGTCAAGTGCACTCACTCCATGCAAAAAATTTCTTATTTTTGAGGAAGAAATACCTGTTTATGGATCGTTACATCTTCGTTATATTATTCAACCAAGATAGCTCAACCTGGTCGCAAACTACAGTACATTTTACCTCTTTTCAAAAGATACAGAGAGAGAGAAAACATGCTTTATTTATACAGATTTAGGTAACAATTTTATAGATCGATTTTATAAATAACAACGTAAATTATGTGTTGCTTTAAAGTGCTTGATAAAAACATAAATTACGACGGAGACATTTGTCTGTCTGTTGGAGAATCACGCAAGCGACTAGGGTTAATTAAATAAATAAATTAGTACATACAATACTTGAATGTTACATTCTTGAGAGACCCAATGGGGTATTTCGGTCAATTTTTTTTATTTTTTTTTTTCAAAAGAGTATGGCTCAGGAATAACGGTAATCGGGTCTGTTCGTCGAGAAAATGTTTTTAAAAAGTCAGAGAAGCTAAGGAAAGTTGAAGATTTGAATGGTGTGACGTAGCTAGCCAATCGTGACGTAGCTAGCCAACTGTCTTTGAAAAAGTATCCATGCACAGAAACCCCTCTTGGATACTACAACATTCTACTCACACATGCGCGCGGGGCAGTCCGCGGCGTAGTCCTTGCCTAGTGTGTGTGCATTTATAGCGGCCCGCCTTTTTCAAACGTGTGATCTCTTTAATTAATTTTTCTACCACATGTTATAGTATCATTGGGCTTAAAGTTGTAGTATATAGGTTTTCAAGGGTGCTGAATCCAAATTTTAGGTCAAAAATCTGAATTTCCGACCCACCGAAATACCCCATTGAATTGAACGGCTACCAATTGAATTCAAGTCTGTACCTCCATGCAGCCATGGGCTTGTAACCCCTTTTATCACTAAGGGAACCCTCGAGAGGGAGCAGAAGAATCTAAATAAGAGTCTAATAGAGAGAATCAAATAAAGATACTTCAAGAACTATTCTGAACTGCTATTTTGAATTTATGCGGATACAACTTACCTTAGCTGTCTGATATTCCCTACTTATAAAGTAGGAACTAGTCTGTTGACTAGTTGAAGTTAAGTTAATAAAAATGAAGTTAATGTTGTCAAGTGAAGTTACATTAAATTGTTGATTAAGCAAAGCAAGTGAATTTACTGTAAAAATACCTATTATTGAATTTACTGGTGAAGTATACCTGGTCAGTAGGAGATAAGCCAGTGAAAGATAGAAGTACTTCCGTATGGGTGTTATATTGTCAAATCCGTGAATAAAAATATATGTTCACAACTCCAATCCTTACTCTCTACTATCTCCACCTATTCCTACTATCACTCTTACTCTCACTATCTCAATATCAAAAAGAAATATCTCTACTTGGTAGACAAAGGTGGACTAGGTGGTGGACACTTATGGTGGACACCACGTGTAGACTAGAATTTAGTTTTACAAAGACAAAGTAATGAAATATTACAATTTAAAATACAAGTGGGAAATTATGGAAGGGCCATTCTCAGTCTCTATCTTTTATCTGGTATTCTAAGCGCCAGCTTCGCACACTCTTTGAGGAGAAAATCACTACTAACTAATCCGTCAAAAATGTCACTATTTACAGAATAAAGTGGATGAATCCTACCAGTAAAAGTCTGTGATGGGCAGGTGCTGTTGCAGTCGTCGAAGTGAAGAGTCTAGAACTTGGGGTGAGACCAGGACATGGACGCTTGAACGATCGGGGGGGGGGCTGCAATACTCGGTCAGCTTATACTCTCTCGCCACGGACAAGAGCCAGTCAAGGAATGGGGAAGTAAGGGCTGTGCGTGGGGGTCCTTCGGTTTGGAGGGGGTGGTTCATCGGCGAGGCGCATGCGCAGAGAGAGGGGGACGCGACGGTGGCGCTTCTGGTGTCAGCTGGCAGAAGCTGGTGCTGGGCACTGGTGGCACTATCGGTGTCGGCTGTTGGAAGCTGGTGCTTGGCTCTGGCGGCGATCCGGCTGATCGGGCCCGAGCGCGTTTGAATGTGACAGTAGGGTGGCTAACGGTAATCCTCAGGGGAGGAACCCGGGGATTACAGGCTCGTGCCAGGATTTCTAGTTTATGAGCTGCCCGACACGCTTCAACTATCCCCCCCATCTGCTGCCTCCACGTATCCATGTTGCTCGGGTCCCCATCGAATGCACAACCATGCTTGTTGGCCAGTTCTTTTAGGTCTTTGTACCAAGATATCTCATGGCGTATAACCTCTTTCGACACAATCTGGGGCAGGCGGGTTGCAGACATGGTGGAGAGGACTTCCAGGAGGTATTTACAATGCAGCGTCAAAGTATACATGAAAATCGGCTCCAGATTTGCCTCCAAATGCAATATGTAGTTGGGAGAGTTACGAGGCAGCTTGAGAACGAGCTTCACAAAATAGACCTGCAGTTGCTCCACAGCCAAATACTTATTATGTCCCCAAACTTGGGCGGCGTATGTAAGGATTGAACGAACAGCTGCTTGAAATACCTTATACTTGTCCTGAAGAGAGACTTCAGGCTGAGTGAAGAAAGAGCGATAGATGGAGCATATCCCTCTTTTGGATACCGAAGCTCAGTCACTCAGAGAAGGACAACTTTGGAGTCATGGTTACCCCCAGATATCTATACGTGGAAACCACATCGACCTCCGTTAAAAGTCCATCGCTCACCCCTCCCCAGCCTCACCACTCGCCGAAACACCATAACCTTGAACTTTGTGAGTTTTACCTCCAAACACCAACGTCGCCCGTACTCCTCCAAGGCGTTGAATGTCGTCAAAAGATACAGGGAATGAATTATTAAAATCATCATAGTTTTAAGTTATAGTTACAAAAACAAGTACCCACATTTCATGGTTTTTCAAATCACTAGCACAGAGTGGAAGACAATTTAGTGATTTTTGGCCGAAATATCAAACGTTACGCACATCTTGTGTTGTGATCAGCGACCTCTTCGCATTTCTGTCCATTTGCTCCTTAGCTCAGTGGTAACGAGCTCCGACTCAGAAGTGTAAATATAGTTTAGTCGGACGATAGGAGATCGATCCCCAGTCGAGGGAAGTTAATTTTTGATGATTCAACAATGTGGCGCAGTCAATTGATCCAAAACGTCTCCTTGGCATTTCTCAGAGAAACATTAATTCATCAAAAGATTGGGTCATCAAAACAACTCCCTCTCAAGACACGAGTCGAGCCACTGCCTAATCGGACAAACGTTGAGGTCAGCAGATCCCCCGCCCCGTCAATAAGGAAGAAACACAAAAACTTCGAAGCCAGTCAAAAATAGCGCGTTCTCACTGGGTTGGAGAATGCCGGCCAAAGCTGCCCTCACCTCCCTGACTAGGTAACAAAGTACCTAATGGGGGGGGGGGGGAGATGTTGTGATCAGCGACCTCTTCGCATTTCTGTCCATTCGCTTCCTTAGCTCAGTGGTAAGAGCTCAGACTCAGAAGTGTAAATATAGTTTAGTCGGACGATAGGAGATCGATCCCCTGTCGAGGGAAGTTAATTTTTGATGATTCAACACTTGCATAACTTGTACTCCAGTGACACGAAACAGAACTTACCAATCCTACAAAACCTATGACCAACGTGCCAGCTTTCAGGGAGAGGACACAAAGGAAAGTTTTGACTTGGGGTAAGAATTCAAACATTTAACGTCCGGTGAAATCGACTTATCAGAATGTACGATAATAAACTCAAAAATCTTAGTTATATTTGAATGAATTAAATGAGGAGAAAATAACCTTTACGTAGTCAAGTTGGCGATAACTATTGGTGACTCTGATCCTCATCAACATTCAGGGAGTCAGGTAGAATGTAAATAAGAATTATAGGAACTTAACTTACTTAGAATATAATTCCAACCTGAAGTATTCTGCTGACAGTAGCAGCAAGTCTTCAAAGGCTTGTTTTTGCCTCAATTTGACGAAAAAACTCGAAAGAGAAGGTCGAAACCTTAAAAACTCGTACTTCCTCTAGGTACTCTTCCAAGGTACAGCTTTGTCCATCAATTTCCTCTACCCCTTATCCTTTACTAACATTTTTGAGTCCACCATTTGAGCGGCTGACGACGCTGTGAGCGAAAATTTCCGATCTTCTGCAAGTTCTTTCAAATTCATGTTACTTCTCTTTTCTCCCCCCTGGAAAATCAAAGACAGGCTTATATTACACCGCTAGTGTTTTCACTTTTTCGCCACCAAAATATAATATAATGAAATCTTACCAGAGTGTAGATTTCTAACACCACTTTTTCCGTATTCTTTTCCACTTCAATTCATGTTTACTTTTTGAATGAAATATTTCATTTAGATTCGTCCGAAATATACCTAGTAAATAAAGGTCACAATATGAAAAAACTTTGCTTTGGTTTTTGTTTACAGCTTTATCACATCCTTTATCAAAATGAATCGATTTTTAGGTTCGATATCGTAAATCGAATTTATCATCTCGATCTTTCACAGCCGATTTCCGTAAACAGTTGATCAGAAAAATGGTTATAATAATAATTTCTTTATATCAGTAAGTTAAACAGGATAATTATCTCTCCAATAAATTATTGTTGACATTCTATTTCAATTGAAATTTGGGTTCCCGCCAGAAACAAGAATGACCCACCCAACTTGATTGTCCTTTTTTTCGCATCGCCTAAACATATTTACCAAATAAATATGTTTCGTAAATAAAATTGGGGAAAAATTTGAACCTACTGGATGATGAAAAACTGGTTGTTAACTGATGGTGACTCTTAATTTGTAAATCTCTTCTCAACGTACGAGGGTCGTCTCAAAAGTAAGTTACACCATGACAAAAATAAATTTTAAAACCCTCAAAATTCGTTAAAAAGGTTTTATTTTGAAAATTACATGTATTAGTTATTTTTCTACATAATCGCCTTGAATATCAATACATTTTTGGTATCGCTGATCTGAAAGGAGACGTGGAACCCACCTTGCACACACTTTGGACAGATTCAGATCGTCAGAAATGATTCTGTGAAGTGATGCACGGCTAATTTCAACATTTGGGGAGAGTTGCGAATGAATTTCGTCAAGCGTAAGCCGACGATCGGTGTCGACGACCCTTCGGACATCTTCCACAATGTTCGGGGCACGTGACGTGGATGGGCGGCCGCTTCGTTGTTCGTCGTGTAGAGTTATTCTGCCTTCAATAAAGGATTGGCGCCAACGAGAAACCATTGGCCTTGACATAACGTCGTCACCGTACACACTACACAACTCGCGATGAATTTCAGTCGCACTTTTATTCTTTCCCGTTAAAAAACGGATGACACTACGTATTTCGCAATCGGCGGTAGGAGTGAGTGGTAGCTCCATAGTGGCTTGCTTGTAACTGACGAATGGATAATGGCGGACGCATAGGAATTTTACAGGGCTGCCACTACACCCAGACCAAAGCTCCCTAGGAATCCCAGGCTTTTCCCACCTCGTACGCGGGTATTAAAAAATAGTGTAACTTACTTTTGAGACGACCCTCGTAGCATCCCATGTGGTCTAGTGGCTAGGATATCTGGCTTTCACCCAGAAGGCCCGGGTTCGATTCCCGGCATGGGAAAATCTTTTTATTCTACCTCCGAGATGGTTGAACCATCTCGATATATATCTGGCTTTATACCATCTCGATGGATATCTGGCTTTCACCCAGAAGGCCCGGGTTCGATTCCCGGCGTGGGAAAATCTTTTTATTTCTACCTCCGAGATGGTTCAACTATATAATATATAGTTAAATATTATAAAGTTAGTGTGTTAATTACATTGTTTGGTTAGGACAGATCCATTTTAGTTCTCCTCCATTTCGTTTCAAAATTCAAATCGGATTTCATTAGACTACAGAGTTATAATTTACCTGTTAACAAAATCATTTAATGATTTGTACAAAAAGCATAATTTTATTTCTCACGTACTACGTCTCTTCTGTACATCATCTCCATATTAATTTTTTTCAGAGCCAGTTATAACGAACTGATTTTATATTCATTTTCAATATTCAGATACTCGTCTAATACACACTTGATCAATTTCATTAAGCTGGCCCACTACTAATAAATTATAACGCGAATTCAAGGGCAAAGATTGAACCTAATGTATGAATTTGTCCACCCTCTACGCTATGAGAAGATAACTAACACTCAAACTCCATGAATAACTAACATTCTAACCCTATAAGTAGATAACTAACACTCAAACTCCACGAATAACTAACATTCTAACGCTATGCGTAGATAACTAACACTCAAACTCCACGAATAACTAACATTCTAACGCTATGCGTAGATAACTAACACTCAAACTCCATGAATGACTAACATTCTAACCCTATAAGTATTTAACTAACAGTATTTTAACTAACACTCAAACTTCATGAATAACTAACATTCTAACCCTATAAGTAGATAACTAACACTCAAACTCCATGAATAACTAACATTCTAACCCTATAAGTAGATAACTAACGCTCAAACTCCATGAATAACTAACATTCTAACCCTATAAGTAGATAACTAACACTCAAACTCCATGAATAACTAACATTCTAACCCTATAAGTAGATAACTAACACTCAAACTCCATGAATTACTAACATTCTAACCCTATGAGTAGATAACTAACACTCAAACTCCATGACTAACTAACATTTTAACACTATGAGTAGATAACTAACACTCAAACTCCATGAATAACTAACATTCTAACCCTATAAGTAGATAACTAACACTCAAACTCCATGAATAACTAACATTCTAACCCTATGAGTAGATAACTAACACTCAAACTCCATGAATAATTAACATTCTAACCCTATGAGTAGATAACTAACATTCATACTCCATGAATATCTAACATTCTAACCCTATAAGTATTTAACTAACACTCAAACTCCATGAATATCTAACATTCTAACCCTATGAGTAGATAACTAACACTCAAACTCCACGAATAACTAACATTCTAACCCTATGCGTAGATAACTAACACTCAAACTCCATGAATAACTAACATTCTAACCCTATGAGTAGATAACTAACACTCAAACTCCATGAATAACCAAAATTCTAACGCTATGAGTAGATAACTAACACTCAAACTCCATGAATAACTAACATTCTAACGCTATGCGTAGATAACTAACACTCAAACTCCATGAATAACTAACATTCTAACCCTATGAGTAGATAACTAACACTCAAACTCCATGAATAACTAACATTCTAACGCTATGAGTAGATAACTAACACTCAAACTCCATGAATAACTAACATTCTAACGCTATGAGTAGATAACTAACACTCAAACTCCATGAATAACCAAAATTCTAACGCTATGAGTAGATAACTAACACTCAAACTCCATGAATAACTAACATTCTAACGCTATGCGTAGATAACTAACACTCAAACTCCATGAATAACTAACATTCTAACCCTATGAGTAGATAACTAACACTCAAACTCCATGAATAACTAACATTCTAACGCTATGAATAGATAACTAACACTAAAACTAGATCCGTGAATGATTCTCAACTCTCGACATTCCTGAAGTATCAAGACTTGATACTATACACTTAGTGTATCTCCTTAGGTAGGAAGAAAATTACGTGTATGATTTATTATCCAACAGGTATTTTGAATTCAAGTTAGAAGTTAAGGACAATTTGAAGTTTTCATTTCAAATTAACGATCTACTGTTAATTCAGAAAAAACCTCGGATAATTTTGAAATAGAAAACATATTAGGATAAAACTATAAAGAATCATAATGGAGGGAACTGGACTACAAAGAAATTGTACGCAGCTTTATGCTATTCAATTTTGTATTCAATTAGTTTTAAAAACGTTCATTGACATAAAGTGTCTATGGGTTTAATGAAATAAATAAACGAGAAATTCGAATAAAAATCAATATTACAAATCTTGGGTACTTACTAAATACAATCATTTGTTTCAACTAACTAGCAACGTTTTGCAGGATATGGTGAAGAAGAGTGTTTCATACCAACAGCCTATGCTAAAGCCATTCGAAATATTTCCCAAAACATACCATTTATAACATAACTTAAACTAAGGATAATTCAAACGTGTAATCAGGTTACCTATACCTTCTTGAGGTTTTGTATTGAGAAGGTACCAATTTTAGATAGGAGGCCGAAAGATCAACATACAGAAGGAATACGTAGGTACCTCTTTTGTAGTTAGACATCTCTACACTATGTAGAATTGAAGATATCTGATTCGGGAAGTTGGTTTTAAGCGAAATGTCCATTTCACCACAAAGAAGAAATATAAACAGTTTCATTTATCAAGATGGTTCGCACGAAGAAGTCCTTGCAGAAATTACTTTGATCGCATACATGATTAGTCATAATCAGGTTTTCACTAGGACCTACTCATTTCTGAAAACTAAAAGTGAATATGTAGGGCGATAAGTCAATACAAATTTTGAAAACAAAATTACTGCAAATTTGACGCTTGTTTCAAAAAACCCCACGGGCTAAAGACCAATCATCGAATTTTTGGATGTACTGAGAGCTACAAACCGAAAGATTTTGGACTGTTATTCATTTCATCTTGAATAGAATGACAGATAGAGCCCTGAAAAATTGGTTGTTAGAATTCCAACGATGCAATACTTCTAGCTTAAAATAATCCAAAATCGAGTTCATGGTAGGTAGGTACTTTGATCACACACAATTCTCAGGAAGCATGAGGTTGGCGCACTCAAATATTCAAGTGTTGTCGTTTCAACGTAAAATTTTCAGATTTGTCCCACATGATTTGAATTTGATCGTAAATTCCAAGGACAAAATGCCAGTCACAGAACAAAATTCACGAATTTTCGGATCCATTGCGCTGAACAACACAGGTTCAGAGAGATTTTGGGGTACTTCCATCTTGAATCGAATGGCAGAGGTGAAAAATTGAAAGCATTTCAGGCCAAAAATAACCCAAAATCCGATCTCACCAAGTAGTTGCTCTGATTACAATTTCTCAGTTGTCGGTGCACTGAAATATTTGAGTGCTGTCGTTTCCAACCAGTCCTACCTTAATTTGATCCACATACCGAAAAATTCCACGGACAAGAGACCAAACAGAATTTTCAAGTAGGTTTTAACGAAAGAAACTAGTTTTTGCGTATTCTGAGCAGAGCTATCAACTGAGAATGTTTGGGTTTTCAGTATTTAATTCTATCTTGAATAGAACGGCTGATTGAGACGTGAAAAAATGCTTGTAAGAATTCCAAAAATCAAGTATTTCAGGCCAAAAATAACACAAAATCCAATCTCACTAAGTAGATGTTCTAATAGACACATTTCTTAAGTAGCTTGTAGTTTCGAAAATGTCAGATCTGGCCCACCCGAATTGAATTTGACCTACGTTTGAATAGAATAACGAGACATGTGTTACACCAATACATGTGTAAATAATACAAGGCAGGAAATTAAAAATTGAGGTTTTGTTACCACTAAAAGGACACGAATCGGCAAAGTATTGAAAGAAAGCAATCCGATTATGTTTGTCGAATCGACCACCGATACCAGTTAGTTGACAACTACATTCTAGGGTACATTGTTCCAGAATAAACCTATAATTTTACAAAAAAACAAAACCTCGACGCTTCAAAGTCGTGAACACTAAAAAGTTCAGAATATTCTCCCCAAAACGGAAAAAATGTATCTTTATACACAAAAAATAGCCCGTCACGTGTCGGAAAGTGTTCATCACATCACACAAGTGACGTCACTCAGTACAATATATCAATCATAATTTTGGTAATAAAGGGGAGTAGTGCTGATGGGACTAACAGTATTTCAATCATACAAGATCATAATCAATGTTTTCAAATAAAGTGGAGAAAAAAAAACGAAACATTGGGTTTTAAAATTGTACAGAGGCGGTTTATGACTTGATTTTGAACCGTTCGGCCCGAAGGCGTTTCTTCTCGTCGAGGGAAGACGCCGTTTTGACGGCGGGAAGCGGCGCCGCTGAGGTTTTTTCAGCCGCAGGCGTCGGCGCCGCGGCCGCGGGCGCCGTCGTCGCTGTGGAGGCAAACCTGGCTTTTCGGGCTTGAAGTTTTTCGAGTTGCTGTTTCTACAAAAAAAAAATAAATGAAAAATAAATAAATAAAATGTGAGATGAATGTGGAAAGCCTTACTTTGCAAATGATGGCACGATGGATGTTTGAAAACATTACTCGTTTTTCTGAATTATTATTTTTCCACCCGCCTTATAGGGAGGAAACTGTAGGTTTTACAGCTTCCATTTCTTTTTAATGAGATATTTCAGTCAATTTTTATTTTTATTTTTTTTTAAAGTGCATGGCTCAGGAATAACGGTAATCGAGTCTGTTCGCCGAGAAAATGTTTAGAAGAAATTAGGGAAGATTGATTGATTGATTGATTACGTTTTTTATTTTACCACCAGGGATAGGATAGGGCCTTGAGGCCCTCTCTTACTCCTTCCCTGAGTGCAAATAATTTACAAATTCCTCGCTAATCATTCTATAACATAATTCTTCACTTCATATAAATTCTACGTACATCACTTCACACATCCTTAATCAAAATGATAACAACAAAAACAAATCAAATCAATGTATATTTTCTTAGCAATTTTGTCTTAAATTCTTCTTTAAAATTTCTCACCGATTTACTACAGTCGAATAGTTCTATGCTTTCATTGTAAATGCGTGTACCTTGAACTATAAACGATTTATTAAATAATGTAGTCTTATGTTTTGGTATTTGAAGCATTCTACTTGCATTACGCGTGTCTCTTGAATGTACCGAATCCATTTTTTTAAATTTTTCAAAGAGGTATGAAGGGGTTTCGAATTTTAAAATTTTAAATACCATCGTGGCCAGTGCTAATGAGGAATTTCACCATGTCGGAATTTCCTATTTTTGACCCCAAAATCGGATTCAGCACCTCGAAAAACCCCCTAAGACAAACTTTCAGCCCGAACTTCCCAATTTACGAATAAACAAAACAGTGTAGAAAATACGAATGTTTAAAAAAAACCGGGAAAATGACGTCATACCGGAATAGTTCATTTATGGCCGCTTAAAGCGCTGAGATCAAGAAATCTATAGTCCCCAGATGCAAAATTTCACGAAAAAGTAAAGTTCGAAATCGAAAAACTGAAGAAAAAAATAGAAAAAGCAAGATGGGGAGAATGGGGAATTTGCCTCAATTTTAGATTCTGGAATTTCAAGGCAAATCCTATTATAGGGCCCTAGAATAACGTTTAACACTAGGAATAACCAACGGAAAAAAATTACCGTAGGAGAAAATGACTAAACAAGTGAACCTCTGTTACAAAACACCGCGAAAATCGAGGAGTATTGTTGACGTCATACGAAAAAAAAAAAAAAACGACGCGAAACCAACGACAACAGACAGAGTTCTAGCACGCCACACAAAACGATCCAGTGAAATGGCTACTCGAATAATGTGATTCAAATCTTGAAACTAAATAAGAGAAGATGAAGAATAAAAATGCTTGATAAACTAGTAGATAGATTCGTATTGTAAAAAAGTGTGTAATACTGTTTCTTTTGGTCAATTTTGTGTCAGGGTTCTTCCTGCCAGATCGTGGCGCACTCTTGTGCGCACTACTCGGAAGGTAAAGTTCGTGTATGTGCCGCTTCTGTGGTAAGCGCCACAGAACCTCCTTTGAAGTCAGATTGGTAGAATATCCGTCACGTTTCAAACATGGCTGCCTCTTACACATTGCCACCACATTTAAAATTTCCATCTTCCTTAAATTCTCTAAATTTTTTGGATGCGTTTTCGAGCAGCTCACTATGGTTTTATTCCATAAAAATAAACCCTCATTCGAAAAAATAAATAAAAAAATGTGAGGCAAATTCCCCATTAGGTTTCCTCTGTTTTTGTTTGATAACTTTTCTCTTAGAAAACACGATTTCGTCGTCCCAATGGGCAACACTGGGAGGAGACGGCGATCCGAACAGCCCAATCAGCGAGCGTTCCCGCTTCACGTCCGTTTTCCCGGTTAGTTTTGAAATCAAAAATTTTGATTGTCTCCCAAAAATAACAGGAGACTTATTTTCCGAAATCAGCCCGATTTTCATCTATCCCACACAATTAACTATTCAGGAAAAATGCAAACAGAATTCGGTGAAATTCCTCATTCCTTGTTGTCTCCGAACTTCAGTAAACCCAATTTTAAATAATATGGCGTTATATGTACATCGATTTTAAGCCTGAAATAAACCTGATGGCAGCATTTTGGGATTTTTTTTTGCACTCACTTGTCAGCATTAGGGTCACAAAATGCCACTGTGTCATAATTTAGTATTGGAAATAACAGTGATTGCACGAGTTGCAGTCGCATATGTTGGGGGAAATCTACTGCCATTCTGCGCAATTGATAAATTCCACCATACATTTTGTTGTACATTGATGAAGTTTGCAAATCCCACGATAGGGAGTCTTCAATCCAGACACCTAGATTTTTAAGTTGGTGAGCATAGTCCAATGGCACTCCCTCAATTTCAATCTTCGGGACGTTGTCATAGTTTATTTTGAATAACAATTGTTTATATCCTAATATCATCGCTTTACTTTTTTGTGGGTTGATTGCCATTCCATATCGTTTGCACCAATTCACTAATTGTTCAATACCAGAATTTAGTTCTGCTACGTTTTGATTGAGGTCTTCTAACTTTGAAGATAGATAAATTTGTAAGTCGTCGGCATAACTGATATGTTGGCAGAATACAAACGAACTAGGCAATGAGTTAATGTATAGAGTAAACAATGTCGATGATAGAATCGACCCTTGAGGAGTACCTATGTGCACACCTAGCCAAGGAGACAATTCACCAGCTAATGAAGTTTGAGCTAATTGAAGTTTTACTAGCTAATGAAGCTAATGAAAGTTGAAGATTTGAATGATGTGACGTATTACCTTGCTGACCTTGGATTGAGACATTCCACTAATCGAACGCCTCATGGCCTTGGATACTACAAAATACTACGCACACACGCCCGCAGCATAGTGTGTGTGTGTTCATGGAGGCCCGCCTTTTGGTTTATTATTTTCAATAACGAACCTTTGGAGTCGACAAAGAAAAAATTTTTTTTCAACACCCCCTCAAAATTTGATGGTTTACGTTTCAAGGTACGCAGAATCCAAAAATCGAATAAAAATTTGGCCGTCCGTCCGCCGTACGCGGCACTTTTGCCACTTAGCATTGACTGATTTTGATGAAATTTGGTTCTTATGTGGGCTCCATTTGGTGTCTAGTTGTGCCCCGAAGATTTTGGTTGATATAGGTCACTTCTAAGTTCAAATGAATAAAATTAATTTTGAAAACGCCCTAACTCAAAAAATTTCGATCTAAAGGTATTGTTTTTCCTTCAATTTTAGATTCTATAGAATTTTTAAGAATATTTGAGACCACGCGGAGCTCTGTACTCTGATTCTCGCTACGAGAATTTAAGGACGTACAATAAATCAAAAACACGAGTGTGAATCGCAAAAGAGGCCTAATCTCCGTTCAAATTAGAGCTGACCGAAATACGATCGATGTTTTTCTTCATGTTGGATGGTTGGTGGCTTTGCAGACGAGTGATCAATATAGAAAAATAATAAACCATTGTGTAATCATTTGCAGCGTTTTCTCACCAGGGTTAGGTAACCTCATGGTAAACTTCAACCTTGGGGTTATATTTTTTTGAACCGGCCCTAATGATAGAACTATTGAGGCATCCCTAGATCCTGAACACAGCCCATAAATACCAAATTTCATCTAAATTGGTCGATGGTAACTAAGGAAAGTACCGCATAAAAAGCGATTTTGGAATTCTACCTTGAAATCAATGTAGGTAGAGCACCAATTCTACCTAATCATTTGAGCACCAATGGGGGGTGCGCCTTGATTTTCTTTAGATTTTTAATCGAAAGTAGACTACATCCTGAGAATTTTGGCACCAACCGCGACCTTTTAGCGTGAGTAGATCTGTTTCTATGATTTTTCAAAGTTTCGGCCGTTTATGACGTCACGCGCCCCTCTCGCCTGGGCGGGACCCCCCAGCCCACTGTGACGTCATAAACGGTCGAAACTTAAAAAATTCATAGCAAAGGATTTACAGACGCTAGAAGGTCGCGGTTGGTACCAAAATTCTCAGCATGAGGTCTACCTCAGATTAAAAACAACAATAAACAGTTTTTCCTACCCAGGAGCACACCCTATTCTACTGAACTCTATTAATTCACTTTATCTTTATAATACAAGCATTCGGATGAGTAATGAGTACTCGATTCTCTCACCTTTTGCTCTGCAGGGCTCAAGATTCCAAACCTCTCTGCCCTCTTCTTCATTTTGTCAGTCCCATTGTCAGTTTTCGTTGTGATTTCCACCTAGAAAAGACGAATAATTTGAAATAACTTAATTAAATAACGATACCTCTATTTTTCCTGGTTTTTCTCACGAAACGAAGTTTTATGGTTTTCACTGGAATTCGATTTGGAGTAAAATCCACGTAAAAACTCGTGTCAAACACAAAACTTCTAAAATTTGAGTGGTGTTGCTCCGACAACGATTTTGTTGTCCATCATTTGAACAGTCACTAAACGAATTATCAGAATATTTTCTTCGACGTACCTTATTTTTATTACTAAGAGGATCGTTTATGATGGTCGAAGTGGCGCCAGTTTTGTCGGACTCGGACGAAAACCTAGCTGCCCGTTTCGCCAGTGAATCGGCCTGAAATAGACATCACAATCATAATTGACATCTTAATTTTGATTCTTGAAGATTAGAAAGGATATTATTAGTTACAGAACCGTCACCAAAGGTATCAACTGTTGTTTCAATCAAAAAACGAAAGAAAGCTTTAAAGGGGGTCGCAGTCGGTCGTGCGTGCCGGGTTAGTATACCCCGAAATTACCGGTGCTCAAACTTTTTACAAACAAAAATTTTACCTAAATTTTGAATTTTCAAGGATTTTTTAAATTCATTGGTGCATCAGGCGAGGGAATTAAAAAACTAAAAGATTGCCGCTGGGATCATCAAAATCGTAGAGAAAACGCTGCAAATTATTACACAAAGGTTCATTATTTGTCTGTATAGAAATTTGAACGGAGATTAGGCCTCTATTGCGATTCACGCTCGTGTTTCTGATTTATCGTAAGTCCGACCCTTAAGTTCTCGTAGGGAGCGAACGGTTTGTCCTACAGAGCTCCGGGTGGTCTCAAAAATTTTAAAAAATTCAATACTATTTAAAATTGGTGAAAAAAACGAATACCTACCTTTATTTCGAGAGTTTTCGAGCCAGGGCACTGTTGAAAATTTCAACCGTTAATTTTCACCCCTTAGAAGTGACGTACATCAACCAAAAGCTTCGGGGCACAACTAGACCCCAAATGGAGCCCATACTTACCAAATTTGAACCAAATCAGTCCAGGGTTGCTTAGAAAAGTGCCGCATACGGCAGAGGGAAGGAACATTTTTTATTCGATTTTAGGATTCTACGTATCTTGAAACGTAAACCAACAAATTTTGAAGGTGTTTAAACAATTATTTTACTTGGTCGATTCCAAAGGTTCGTTATTGAAAATAATAAACCAAAATGTGAAAAACCTAACTGAATAAACGGTATTTTCCATTTTTCACCAGTATTTTATTGTTCGATTTTGATGACTCCAGCGGCAATCTTTTAGTTTTTCAATTCCCTAGACTGATGCACAAATGAATTTCAAAAATCCTTAAAATTTCAAATTCAGGTACAACTTTTAACCCTTAACGCGCCAGGTGCTTCCAAATCCTCCCTCGCGACAGGTGAGTATGGTATACTCACCCATCACGATTTCCGTAATTTCAAGCGTTTAAGCCACTTTTCACGCCTCGTGTTTTAATCGTTTGACTAACATTCAATAAATTGTATACAGGCATAAATGAAAACGCAAAACCAGCATATAGCAGCCTATAGCATACTCTACTTGTATATAACTAGTAACTCATTATTCTCGTGGAAATATACAACGTTCTACTCAACTCCGTTTTCATTCACCATTGCTGGAGTAGGAATAAAACATATCTTGGCGAAAAAAATATTGAAGAATTCACAGCCTTGATTAATGTTTGTAAACTCAAAGAGAAGACTAGTGTTATTTCGAACTGCAAGACTAGAAAACAAAAAAAATAAAATTTCGGAAAAAAGTTTTTTTTTTTCAGTTTCGAAAGTTGCTGTACCTAGTACCTACCAGTCTTTATAACGTATAGTTTATAGGGAGTTATCTTGTTCCCTGTAAACAATGTATACATGTTTTTCGAGAACACTGAAGACAAATAGGATTATTGCATTGTTCACACTTGTAATTGGTGTTTGGAGGCTTTTGGTAGGGACACAATGAACAGTATTTTTTCTTCTTGAGGTCTTCTCTAAGGTTCCCCTATAATTTTATATGACTCTTGGGTGCCACGTGAGTATGCCATACTCACTTTTTATACACCGCTCAGGTGCCAGGTGAGTGTGGCATACTCATCAGGTTTCAGAAAAATGATACTTGAGGTGCGCAGGGTCCATGCAGGGAGGTGGATCTAGCGGCAGTTGACGCAGTACTAATCCCCCCCAATTTACATTGGGTCCTCAATCACGACTGTGGCGCAGGGCCGCCACCACAGCAGATCAAAAATCCTTAGTGAGTGTGACATACTCACATGGCGCGTTAAGGGTTAAAGTTGAGCGCCGGTACTTCCATGAAATATCAACCCGGCACGCGCGAACGACTGCGACCCCCTTTAACACTATACTAACTGTGCTGGTTTTGTCTTCTGCGCCCTCCTTTGATTCTGTTGTCTGGTTGAACCTTTCCAACCTGGCTTTCTTCCTGGCGGCCATGTCATCGGTGTCATCTACAACGGTGGCATCCCCGATAGTTATTCTTTTCTGAAAAACAATTTGGAAAGAGTTCAACAATAAAGGAAGACATGGTTTGACAATGGGGAATTTCACCGAATTCTGTTTGCATTTTTCCTGAATAGTTATTGGTGTGGTATAGATGAAAATCGGGTTGATTTCAGAAAATTATTTTTGGGGAGACAATCAAAATTTATGATTTCTAAAAATAACAGGGAAAACGGACCTCTTCAACGTGAAGCGGGAACGCTCGCTGATTGGCTGTTCAGATCGCCGTCTCCTCCCAGTGTTGCCCATTGGGACGACGAAATCGTGTTTTCTAAGAGGAAAGTTATCAAACAAAAACAGGGGAAACCTGATTTTCACCATCTTGCTTTTTCTATTTTTTTCTTCAGTTTTTCGATTTCGAACTTTACTGGTTTTGTGAAATGTTGCATCTGGGGACTATAGATTTCTCGATCTCAGCCCTTCAAGCGGCCATAAATGAACTATTCCAGATTGACGTCATCCTCCCCGTTTTTTTAAACGTTCATTTTTTTCACACTGTTTTGTTTATTCGTAAATTAGGAAGTAAGGGCTGAAAGTTTGCCGTAGGCGGTTTTTCGAGGTGCTGAATCCGATTTTGGGGTCAAAAATGGGAAATTCCGACTTGGTGAAATTCCTCATTGTCAGTTTCAGAAGAGCACTCACGAGTATACTGTCTGACTCATGACGACAGGTTCACAAAGTCAATAGAGAGTTCCTAGTGGTTTTTGATACGGCGTGACGTATTACACACACACTCTCAACATGGAAGATATACTTCTTCCATGCTCTCAATCCGGCGCCGGATTGTGATAAGAACACGCCGTATCCGATACGGCACTGTATTGTTACGGTCGAATACGTCACTAGGAGGCAATCTGGCGCGCCGTATTGAAAACATGGCGGACGATCCAGTTCCGGCGCGCCGCATCGACCCTACTAGGAACTCTCTAATGTGGATTTCCTCAAGAAATATCGAAGCTGAATAAAAGAGCGATTGAGTGTGAGGTATACCTGATTATTAAGATTTTGGCAGTGTCCAAAGAATGACGAGGAAACACAAGTTCCCCCTTTGGCTCAATTTTATTTTGATCTTTTCATTACTTTTTAAATTTAAAATAAAACGAAAGTCTGTTTATTAGTTGTTCCCGTATTTTACTCCTCCAAACTCAGTCTAACCTTTCTTATTTGTCGTTGTGGCTTTGAAAATATACATTTGCAGACTCACGTGTTTCGGTTGTGGTTTTTCTGCCTCCGCAGACGTGCCATTTTTCAACTTGTCTTTCTCGTCTGCCTTCGCAACTTCCTTTTCGCCTTCACTCGTGACAGCTGCTTCCACCTAGGAAATCCGAATTGCATAAAACATTGGGATATAGTTGAAGGGGTTTTTACACAATCCAATCCTGTGTACTCTAGGGACAAGCTGCAATAGGTAGGAGGCTCCGCCTGATGAGTAGAGATGGGCGGTATTTAACGGAACAGTTAAAAATAACCTATTACCGGGTTTCATTAATTCCGCTTGGGACCTATTATCAAAATAATCCTGTTATTAAATAACGTTCCAGGGAAGGCTCCAAAATGTGTGGAGCCAGAACAATAGCTTGGGTTTTTTTTTTATAGAAAAAGAGTGAAAATACACTAACACGTAAATATGTCGGGAATAACTTGATAGAAACCCCAACTTAGGTAGGAAACGAAAACTAGAGATCGACGGAATGATACTTCGGAATGGAATAACAATATAACATGATAAACAAACGAACGGGCGGAGCCTCCTATTCTGTGTAAAGGATTGGATCATGTAATATGGACTAAGCAGAGACTAGATGTGGCAGGTAAGATGCCAAGAGTCAGATAGCTATGAGACCAATAGACTTGACAGTTATTCTGTTAGTCTTAAATCACTGAAATTCGATAAACAGTCCCTTGAGAATACTGGAATTGGTAACAAAGAAGTAAAGATAGCTGAACATCAAGGACACACAGGACGATGAACGTCATAACATTGCACCCGACATAGAAGACTGCAACAACTCAACAATGCCGACTGAGAGTAAGGAAAGTTCTTTTTGGTTTATTATTTTCAATAACGAACCTTTGGAATCGACCAAGAAAAGTTTTTTTTAACCCCCCTCAAAATTTGTTGGTTTACGTTTTAAGGTACGTAGAATCCAATAATCGAATAAAAATGTGGCCGTCCGCCCGCGGCACTTTCCTTAGTTCCCATAGACCGATTTTGATGAAATTTGGTATATAGGCTCCATTTGAGGTCTAGTTGTGCCCCGAAGCTTTTGGTTGATGTCAGTCACTTCTAAGGGTTGAAATTTTGAAAACGCCCTAACTCAAAAAATTTTGATTCAAAGATATTGTTTTTCCATCAATTTAAGATAGTATTGAATTTTTAGAGACCACCCGGAGCTCTGTAGGACAAACCGTTCGCTCCCTACAAGAACTTGAGGGTTGGACTGACGATAAATCAGAAACTCGAGTGTGAATAACGAAAGAGGCCTAATCTCCGTTCAAATTTTAGCTGACCGAAATGCGATCGATGTTTTTCTTCATGTTGGTTGGTGGTAACAATGGCAAAGCCGTGTTCTTTGCAGACGAGTGATCTATAGAGAAAAATAATAAACCTTTGTGTAATAATTTGTATTAAATTTATCGCGAGGGGAGTTGAACTGGGCTGCCGAGCTTTGGGGCACCAATCGAACCCAAAAGGAATCCATCGACTCAGATTTGTAAAAATTAGAAATAATATAAAGTTTTAATCGAAATCGCAAGGTTTATATTGATGGAATAAGAAAAACTATTCATGTATTGTATCCGCGAAAGAAGGGAACAAACTGAGGGTTGTTGATCCTTTGAAGAAGGGAACCACTGAAAAAAATCATCGAAATTCAACCTAAAAAGTTTATACTCTCTTCCTACTGGCGGGAATCCTCCGTACGACTAGTGATACGTTAGTACTTTCATCAACGATTTACGCAATGAAAGAGGTATTTCAAAGGAGTTTAAGATTTGCCAGTTATTTTGCTTGCAGTCTTCTACGACGGGTGCCACAAAGTCTCTTCTTCACAAAAAGTATAGACATCCACGAAAAAAATACTGTTATAAACCTACCAAGCAAAAATAAGCGAGATGTCCAAGTTATAATATCATAATAACGACAGAAATCATCAAATCATAATATCGCATCAGAAAGCATCAAATCATAATATCGCATAATAAAGACAGAAAAATAAGATTGTATTGGGTAAGAGGCCACTCAGGGATAACAGGCAATGAGAAAGTTGATAGAGAAGCGAAAAGAGCAGCCTTGATGCCCGAGCCACCACCAGAGTCAATTTACCCCTTCACGGACCTCAGGAAATCAGCAAACCGTAACCTATGGGCCCAATGGTGCGCTGAATTTTTAAACTACACGGCCGGCTACCGCTACAAGTAGTTATTCAGACGCCCCAGCAAGAATACTTGGTTCCAGAGTATCTGCATCCCACAGCCCAGAGCCTTCTATAGGGCCGGCCATACACGTACAGGTATACCTGTACAGGTTAACATGATCGTTTGTGCCAGTAGCTGCAGGTCAAACTGCACAGGCGTAGCGACCTGCACAGTTGACCTGTGCGGATACAAAAAGTTGTATTTTCTGCCTTCGCAGTTGTCTAGACCTGAGCGTGTGTGTGAGTTCACTAGTCAAAACTGCGCAGTTGTTTTGGACCTGTTCTGAGTAGAGAGCTTTTTTAGTTTATAAACGTGTGTGAACTTGTATTAACAGTTTCTTGTGACTATTCTGCAGTACGGTATCTTCCAGTTATGTCAGGTCGAAAACGTAATAAAGTGATTGAAGAATTCATCGAAATTTATAAACAGGAGCCGTCTTTGGCGAGTAAAAAGCAAGGAATACCACGATCGTGAGAAGAGAGATGCATCATATGCGAAACTCTTGCTCAAGTTGAAAGAGTTGGAACCTGATGCAACAAGAAAATCTGTGGTTGCGAAGATTAATAGTTTAAGAAGTAATGTTCGTAAAGAAAAGAAAAAACTTGAAAATTCAACTAGATCTGGCGCATCAGCCAACAATGTCTACGTATCCAAGTTGTGGTACTTTGATTTTTTTGATTTTCTTGGAGATCAAGATATTCCCAGTACATCTGTGTCCAATTTAGATGAAGAATATGGGAGCGATTTCGCCATTTTCTCTCAACTGAACTGTACAGGTGTACGGGTACGTGTGTGGGCTCGAGCTTGCACAGGTATACCTGTCAGGTGTACCTGCGCAAGTTTGCCTGTCAGGTATACCTGAACGTGTATGGCCGGCCTAGGACGATATCCCGGCTAAGGAGCAGCCAGTGCCTAACCAATCAAAATTTGATTGGAGCATTTAATGCTCCACAAATGGAACCTGATTGAATCACCACTCTGCCGACAGTGCCCCCTCGCAAACGAAACCCCGGAGCGCATCCTTTTGGAATGCCCAGCCTACCATACCGAACGAGTTCAGTTCCTAGAAAGTATAAAAAATAAAGTGACTTGCCCATTCAATTTGGATTCTATCCTAGTGGAAGGAGACACTTCAGTTTATACAGCACTGTATAATTACTTTAGTCAAGTGAACATTTTAATTTGAACGATTTAATATCTTATTAATCTAGTTTCTTGTACTTTTACGGATGTATGAATATGTTTTCGAAGCCAGTAAAGAAAAAAAAAGAAAAAAAATGTTCAAGTTGTGCCGGCCAAACTTTTTTCTATCCATACACCTATATGGATCCTTGCATTATAATGGAATGGGGTATTTCAGTCAATTTTTTAATTTTTTTTTCTAAAGAGTATGGCTCAGGAATAATGGTAATCGGGTCTGTTCGTTGAGAAAATGTTTTTTAAAAATCAGAGAAGCTAAGGAAAGTTGAAGATTTCAATGGTGTGACGTGGCTAGCCAACTGTCTTTGAAAAAGTATCCATGCACAGAGAAGAGATGAAACCCTTGGAGGACCTCTTGGATACTACAAAATACTACTCACACAAGCGCGCGGCGAAGTGTGTGTGCATTTATGGCGGCCCGCCTTTTGTTCAAACGTGTGATCTCTTTAATTAATTTTTCTACCACATGTTATAGTATCATTGGGCTTAAAGTTGGAGTATATAGGTTTTCAAGGGTGCTGAATCCAAATTTGAGGTCAAAAACCTGAATTTCCGACCCACTGAAATACCCCATTAAACTAAACAATCTGACTTGTACATGATTTCCCCTAGAGAGGAAAACCCACGAATCAGGGTATCTTGGAGTGTTGTTTAGAGGGATACAATTTATAAAATATACAATCGCACACTATTCGTATTCACCTTGGCAGGCTCAGGTGGAGTGTCGACAGCGATTTTCTCTTCTTCTTTCAAAGGACTCGTTTCCTCGACCTCTTTGACTGGTTCGTCATCCAGGGTTTCATCCAGTTCCCTCTACAACGTCAACAAAACAGTAAGAATAAGAATTGTTCAACTTCGACGAAGGGCGTTCACATACTAATGAACTTAAATTTTTGTAAAACAATCTAACAACTCCGAAGTTAACCAGATATACGTGTCGTATCGCCTCTCCAGTACAATCCATAGACGCCTCGAGTGTACAGGAGTTTCTAGAATCTAAGATTTTCTTAAATTATTACTCACATCAAGCTCTTCGTCGATTATGTCGCCAACTTCACTTCCTTCAAGCAAAGCTTCTGAAAACCACGAAAACAAACACTTAAGACGCGAAAAACGGACGAACGATTTGTAAATATGAATAATTTAAGTTTTTTCAATGTAACTTTATGCAACCAATGATAGATTGATAGAACGTATTATACATAAATGTCCATTGATGCAATTTTCTAATATTGTTTTACCCTCTGTCTGGCAATACTTTTCTATAACAGCAAGAAATAAATAGCTTATTTGTTCATAAGAACCTGAATACAAGCAATACTCAGGTTGGATCAAAGCGATCTCTCTTCTTCATGGTTGAAATTAACAATAGTACCTATTTTGTGGTGGGAGTATGTGGAAACTATTGAGCATTGATTGAAGGTTGTACGTCAATGTTCAGGTTATTTCCAAAACTCTTTCTCTTTTGATTGGAACCTATGGAATTCTGTGGATGGACTTATCTTTAAAGTGTCAAATAATAGGAGGTGAGGGGAGTGGGAGTCTACTAAATTCTGTAATTATTCCTTTTGTCATGAGTCAGCTGAACACATCCAAGGTAGATTCTCTAGTTGAGTCGGGTGGATACTTATTTACCTCTCCACCTTTAAAATGGAGCCTTCAACTATGAAGCCAGGCATTTGAACAACAATCTGAATCAAAGCTATGATAGTGAAGTTGTCAACTATATTTTGTAATTTCAAACATAACCTAAGCGAATGGGCAATATTCACAAATTTTCATCTACCGACGTTTCATTTATACCACAGTAAAGTCAAATAGGCAAAGCATAACGACATGAAATTCAACTACCTGCAGCAGCTTCAGAGCTCTGAAGTCGATCTATCAACTCCTGTTTGTTGCCGTTGACGCTTAACCCTCTAGCTTTCAACATTTTCTTCAGATCCGGCACCTGTAATCACGGAAATGAAAGGAAACTCGCATTAAAACTGTGTGAATTTCATTCGAATAATTAGGTCCTTGATGCTACGATCATTTTTATTGAGCTATTCAAGGCAATTTCATTTGACTAGTGAATAAAGTAAACGTATAATCACAGTAAACATACGGCGCGGGTTGGGACCCAAGGGAAGCGAAATTTACCTTCATTTTGTTGAGGTCAGTGTGTTCTTCTCCCGCCGAATCAGCCATTTCCTTGAAATGTATACGAAACAACGACTTCGCTAAAACAGGAGAATAATTCCCTTATATGCGGGAAGTCCGAATATACCTGTGAAATTAAGAATAAAATTAAAATTGTTCACTACAATTCGCTGTAAAACCCGAAATTCCTCAAACGAGAATGGGAAACGCTGTAACAGCTTGTAACCTTCCAACGATTCCATTCCATTCTACACTGATAAGGTATGATAGAGCAAATTATATGGAGGACCATCCATAAAATCTGTTGTGAACCGAAATTTTATTAATTATCAGTTCAAATAATAAAACTTATCCTATTTTTAAAATTTTTAATAAATTTTAATGCATCATTTTTAAATTTGAAGTCTTTAATTACGTGTGACATTTCAACTTGTTTTGTTGATCAACTTGTTCGGCTTTTCTCGAAAATCGAGACATCGAGTTATGACTCGATTTAAAACTGATCGATTCATTGTTGTGTCAGGTTATATTTTGGTAGTTGAGCGCGGAAAAATTCTTCTTTATTTTGCTTTTTCGCGAAATTTTCCCCCACTTATTGGTATTTCGATCAAAATTTGACGCACAAGGTTGCTTTTAAAATAAGACAAACCTCAGGTGATAACCCCGAAAATTCCGACCCGTTTTTCGATCGACATGAAATATCCCCACTTGGTAAGGATTTGTCAAAATTTTCAAGTATTTTCGTGAAGTAAATTGTATATCGGAGTGCTATGTAAATTTAAGGGTTGTTTTTATGTGGTGGTAGTGCGTTGTTGCTGCGAGATGCAGAGAAATGCAATCCTAGGTACATTGAAGAGAATTGGTGGATGTAAGATGGTGGAGTGGGGGTAGTAACGCTCGAACAGGTAGGATTTCTTAAATTATTCGATCGGCGAATTTCAATTTAGTTGTCATTTTAGTGTGTTTTTTAGGAGTATTGAGCTGCCTTGATGTGTGTTGTTGTCTGTTTCTTAGAATTTTGTAGGTTCTCGGGTGGAATTTGGTGGGAGCCTGGTGACGTCACAACTGCGATTCCTCTTTTAGTTGTTTTGTACGGAGGAAACCATGTTTGTTGTCTGCCAAGTCGGCGGAGTTGAAATTTCGCGTTGCATTTAGCAAATTGTCCGTTTTCCGAGTGATTATCGAAATCGGTTTTCGGGTGCGATTTCGACCCGACGAGATGCTGTAGAGGATGAGCTGTTGCGTTCGCAAATGCCGAAGCCGGTCCGGTTCTGGAACGTCCGTCAGGTTTTTCGGTTTGCCGTCCGAAGAGGACAACGACGGAAATTGGAGCTACAGGAAAGCTTTGCAAAGGCAACTCTGGTTGGAAGCGATCAATCGAAACATTTTGCCGAGGAATCCTATGGTTTGCAGTAGACATTTCGTTTCAGGTGACATTTATGTCTTAAATATCTTTCTGATAGGGCACAATTTCCAGTTTGACCTGGTCACATTGCGTTTGGTCACGTTTTTCATTCACGACGTCAATTCATTTGCATTCAATGTGCATCAGTTTAGCTTACGTATTATTATTTAGTTTACTCAGGTTGACTACACTCATGTTATCATCTGATCTCACTTTCCTTACCATGGTCTTGACCCTTGAAAAAAAAGAAAACTACCCACCAAGTACCTTCCCAAGTCCCTTCCTACAGCTGAAACTATTTTGAGGAATTTTCCACTCACTGAATGAGTGACTTCACACGGAACTGATTCGAGATCGTCCGATGTTAATGTAGGGGGAGGGGCGCTTGTCAAATAGTTTATTAACACGTTCAGTGCGTATGAACAAAACCAACCCACCCCACCAGGCGGATTGGTTATTTTTTTTCATAAATCTGACCGAAATGGTTCCAATATTAGTATTTTATAGGTAATTAATCTTAATAGTCGAATTTGATTAAATTTTGCTCATCACGCACCATGTGCGTGATACGCCTGGTGAGAGTGATCACAGATTTTCTGAGGAACGGCGCCGGCTTGGGTCTAATAGGAAAATCGTGTATTATAAGGTTCGTTTGGAAAATACCCATAGAAATAGAAACAAGAAATGTTGGTATCAGCATTTTTATTGGGTTGGTTCCACAAATGAAGGGTCAGGGGGAAAAACGATGAATGTCATTTTTTTGACGATTTTGAGATCTCTGCGCCATCTGGTAGCTGGGAAGGTGTACTATCGCCCTGCAAAAGACCATGGGGGAAGGACGATGAGAATCCCTCCAAAAACGCATCCTAAAATTAGGTATAAGGGGGAAAAAAGATGAAGCGCACGAGCGCAGAGGGAAGAAAGATGAGAGTCCCGTTTAAAGGCCGCGATACGCACCAAACGACTGTGTTTCACAGCCGCGGTGGGCACCACCTGCTATCATCCATTTCGCTTATCATTCTTTCCAAGATCGTTTGTTTTATTTTTACTCTCGTACTGTGATCAGCCGGTATTATGGATCGTGAATTAAGTGAAAGTAGTGACGAAGTGGGGAAAATCGACACCAACTCGACAAAGAAGAGGAGAAAAACTGGAAGAATGAAGGATGTGATGAAAAAACTGCGGCTCTCAACGCATGAAACTGGGCCTGACTGTGAGTGTAAGCGAGGATGTTTTGACAAGGTAAACGAAGGTGAAAGGAAACGACTAATTTCGCATTTCAATAGTCTCGAATCTCATGATGCTCAAAATTCCTTCATATCAGGACTTATTACCGTGCTCCCCGTGCAACAACGAAAACGGCCCTCGAAACCGGATAGAGAATTCCAGGCAAAGAGCTCTTCTTTGCCTGGACCGAATTCTTGACGCCAATTTACCTTCCGAAATGTCCTTTCCCTACTAGACCAGTGCGGTGTTTGAAGATTGAAAAAGAACATCCACAAAAGGTATTCTACCGTAGCACTTTCTGGAATGGGTACGTCATGGCCCATGTCATGTGGAAACCACTAAAAACAGGAAAAAACAAAGGGAAGCTGGCTCCAAAGAAAGGAAATCTGAAAAACCTCTACAGAGGCCCACTGCCGATTTCCCGACCCAAGTTCAATGACTTGCAACACTTGAAAGGTTTTTTGATTAATCCGGAAGCCAGAGCTTTTTACGAAAACTTACCACTTTCCAGAAAAATTGAAGACAACGATGAAGACATCTACCTGGACTACATGATGGATGATGAGGATTAGAACAACCTTGTTCATGAGGGGCGTTTAAGCTATTATGCTATTATTTCTGTTACAAAATTTTTTTCAACGAAATGAATAATAATTTTATTGAATAAATTTGCGAATTTTTTTACCCCATTAGTCTTCATAACCCTGAAAAAACAACTGTTCCAGTATTATACTATCCATGGAAGGTAAAAAAACTATACAAAATAGTATAGTATAGGAACACGTTTTTAGGTAAACTATTGACACAAAACTTTGTTTTTAATTTTATGGAAAATCATGCTGGACTGACTTTCATCGTTTTTCCCCCTGACCCTTCAAATATCTACTCCATCTGCAAAAATACACGTCATGGCTCATACCATTGGTATCTCTTACCTACCTTGTCGGAAGAAAATATGTATCAATGACTATATTTATGGTAAGTATCAGTCCAATAATATATGTCAATCACATAAAGAAAATATCAATCACGATCAAATGTCAATAAAGGAAATATAAATCAAAAGAATATATCAATACAGAAAATATGAATCTCAAAAGATCAATCACAATCAAATGTCACAATTAATGTTCTTTTTCTCCTTAGCCAAGCGAGGGATTTTTCGTTCTGATTGTGCGTCATCAGACATCTAAAATACCAATACAAATAATACCGTGGGTAAAAAAATACTTGATGAAGAGAACTAATCATAAGCATCATACTGTACCAAAATGCGGGGCAAAATGGTAGGAAGAGAACAGAAATCAGGGATGGTGCTCTACATATTGGTGCCAAAAACAACGTTTATTTAGTCACTGCCCGTTTGTAATCATGCATCATGAAGTAATTATTAACCCTCGAGCAGTCGCGTGTTCTAAAAACACATAACTGAGCGCGTGGTGGCAAACTGGCCGCACTTCGTAACTTAGTCGAATTTCAGTTGTGTAACGCGTATACGCATATATTCTTTATGTAAATGATACGCAGGGTACACATAAGAAACCAATTTTCAATTAAACGATAAATTTATTACTCAACAAATTCCACAAAGTCAACTAGAATAACATCAAAATTTAGAAAGTTCTTCTTTCATACCTATGGTACATATTGTATGAAACAGCCAATATTTCCTGCCAATATTTGCCTCTTGATTTTCTCTCGTATTTCAGATGCATTATAAACAAAAATGACTTGTTCTTTACTAGAAAATGGTGCACATACCACAACACTTTTCACAAAAGAAAATATTAGGAACGTGGCCGCAAAAACGAGGTTGACTTCAACTTTGGTACTGAACTGAGGTACCCTACGCGCGTCTTGAAGTCCGAGCCTAGCACAGTCTAGCTTCTTGAACAGCAACTTGAAGGTACACATCGGCTATTGCGCGGTATAGTATGAATATAGAAAAATCAGTCTATTTTTTTCAAAAATGCGGCCAAATAGCCGCACACGCGACTGCTCGAGGGTTAATGTATTATTGATCTTACCTTGAAAGAAGAAATAACCACACAAGAACTCCAGAACGCACAACAATCGAAAGCAAAACTCCGATTTGGTGAAACACAGTATTTTCCGATTGAAATACATCTCCAAACTGCAGAGGGCGCATTCTATCGGTTGTTCATAGTACCTGCTCAGGGCGGATAAAAAAACAAAGACTTGCACCGGTCGTCGATTTCCAAGAAAAGTTTGAAATAGCAGCAAGTCATCACGCACCATGTGAGTGATACGCCTAGCTGACCCGACTGGATTCACGCACCGTATGCGTGATACGCACTGAACGTGTTGAGCATTTGTAACCTTGAATTTCATCAAAATTAATAGTAAGCTTTCTTATTGTGTCTTTAGTCATTATTTGGAACGCCGTTCTAATATCAAGTATTTAGATGTGTGGGTTTTATTAGCCACTACGACGCTCACTAATAGCGAAGATGACTGATGGAAAGAATCGCAAGACCTTGGCAATATGTGGTGTTGCTGGCGAGTATACTTGTCACTATTCCTCCTGAAAGGCGAGCCATTTTCTTATTCAAAATTTTCCGCCGATTGCGAATCCTGTATTATTATGCTTCAAATGGTATTTTCCCCTAAAAACCACGAGAATATCTTTCAGTCGACCGGGTGGTCCCATTCGATTCATCTACGTCTAGGACATATCGAGTTGTGCTGTGAGCTTCATCCCTTTTGCAATAGACGGTTTCTGTAGCACGTCTGTTTTTATGTCCTGTTGCAGGCGAGGCATCCAATCTTCTCTGCTATCCAGACTTTGTTCCTTCTAAGAATCTAGGATATGACGAACCGACCACATCCACACTGCGCCCTCCGTTACAAGCTTTGCAACCGCCTCCTAAATCAACTAACGCCTTTTTGAACTCAGTTCGTCTCAAAAGAAACGCTCACATTAAGGTAGAACGAAATTCGTTGTTTCGTTTATAACATTCGAAAAGGAGTAGAAACAGGATTTCCTCCCTGGGGAGAAGGGAATAAATATGGGCTGGGTAGTTTGGGGTGAGCTGTCTTTTGAGATACAAGAAAAACTGTAAAGCCACACTGCAGAAATACTAAACTCCTTGGTTATGTCAAGTGATTGATCTTATACATATATGATCAATGGAATCAAATTATTGATATGATCTTAATCCCCTTCACTTTTGACAAATACCTAGTTCCTTAATTTTTTTTGTGTTGCAATTTCCTATGTTGGCATGGAAAGCCACTCCATTTATGGTCTTCCTTCACACTAGAATATGTCAGTATTCTCTTTAATGCTGGATTCACATGAGACAGTAAGGTCGGAACGACGGAGAGAAATAATGCATCTTATTCGCTGATTTTCCCCAGTGGAGAATGGTGGCCGCCATCTTGATGGAATGGAGTGTCATCCGTTGGTGGAAGAAAATTGTATACCATCACCCTTTGTATACCATCCATGTATACCAATTGTATACCATCACCCTCTTCCGTGCGCCTGCGCGGTGGTCAGGAATGATAACCACTAGTGGAGGTTGCACTAGGGGTGGCTGATTGTCAATAGTATCCAACAATCGATTGTTTCGATGCGATTGATGCATTGAGGAGTTGTGATAATGTATTCCCAGAATTTTTGCAGAATCTCAACTGTGATAATTTTCTAGAAACATTGTTCAGCTGGCATTCGTTAAAATAGATGAGCATGTAGGTAAATTAACAATTCCAAGAGCAATACTATTCCTTTGTAAAAAAAACCAACTAAACTATCGATTGTTGGAAAAACAATTGATTGTTGCAATCGAAAATTGGCCACCCTGAGGTTCCACACTCGGGATCATTTGTTTGTTTGTTTTCTCATGCTCTCCTTTTTTGAATTTTTTTATTTACGAATTTCAATGAGAGTTACAGATCAGGGAGAGGTTATAACTTCAGAGGCTTCCAGGAGGGAGGTTATCGTTCCGCCCATTCCATCAGTGTGAACTAGGGATGGGTATCTTTATAAAAGTATCGATAAGGTATTGTTGGGCATGAGTATCGATATTTTGAAATATCGAGTATCGATACTTAAGTGTCACAAACTATCAATATTATCTCTATTATTATCAAGAAAAATAATTTTTTCAACAATTTCTATTCATTATTACTAGCAAGAGTCCAACAGGTTGATTTTCTCCATGATATAAACGTTGTTTGTGCAACCAAAAAGTAATGACCCAAAAGCCTCTCTACCTTCTTCATTTTTTAGCCATTATGTTGAATTTTCTGTGAGAACTGCATCGATATTCGATATTCAGAAATATCTGATCCAAAGTATCGATCCAAAAATATCGGATAGTGCAGTATCCATACTAAAATATCGAGTATCGGTATGAAAGAATCGATATTTTGAAATATCGAGTATCGATACCCATCCCTAGTGTGAACCTCCAGCCTACCCCCTCCACTGGTTTTCTCGCCTTTCCGTCGTTCCAACCTTTCTGTCCCTTATGAATCTAGCTTAATAGTGGCTTTTAGAGCACTTTGTGGAGTGCTACTAGAGTGTGACTTACTGCATATATCCCTCCATGGAGAGTGGAGGGGCCATTTCACCCTCTACTGTCTTCAAACTAAAATATGCTCATTGCCATGGAAGTTGGCAGGATCAATTCCTTCCTCCATGCTCACAACCGTAACTTTTGAAAGTCGTGATTATCAAAACACCCTCTTATTTCTCGTATCTCTCCAGACACTCCTGACCCCCCCTCCCCGACCATAATATCATTTTTGCGCTGTTGAATAAAGACTTCAGAGTTATTCATTTCTGTCTTTTCTAACGGTCTTTACATTGTAGGGCACAATGACAGAGTCTTCGTTCGATGCTGTCATGGCCAAAGCAAGTGAAGCCGGTCTGCTGACGATCTCCACGAACCCACCATCTTCCGTTCCTCCAGAAAACTCTGAGGTACGTACGTTTTAATAAATTTTATTCTTCTGAAACATCGAATCTGGGTGGGTAAACTGATATTTTCATTTGATATAATTTTCGTCAATTGTTATCTTGAATTATTCGAATTTTTTCCTTGTCATTAGAAAACCCTATGTAATTATATAGGGTATAAATTATACCCTCTTGGTACTTCGAATATCCTTAACCGTGTTTCTCATCAAATTCTATGAACAGATAGAAACATGAAGTTGAAACGCCCTGGACAATCAGCGTTTAAAATACGTTCTAGATTCTCTTCATTTCCACCAATAAAGTTCGTCTTGGATTTTTCTTATTATTCAATGACATCAAATACACATTCTTCGTATTTCATCTCTGCAGGGTCCTAAAGAAGGCGACGAAGCTGACGATGGTCCTGGTGAAGTTACGACTTTGAAAATGCTTCTTCTACGCTGCCTCGATTCTGACCTGGATTTCATCGAATGTTGTCAACACGTAAGCCTTTCACATCCTGCGATACATTTTAAAAATATTTTAAAACATTGTTTAGTAATGCATGCATTCCAGGGGACGACCCATTGGATAAGTATTGGATCAGTTTAACCAGTTGTTAACCCTCGAGCAGTCGCGTGTGCGGCTATTTGGCCGCATTTTTGAAAAAAATAGGCTGGTTTTTCTATATTCATACTATACCGCGCAATAGCTGATGTGTACCTTCAAGTTGCTGTTCAAGAAGCTAGACTGCGCTAGGCTCGGACTTCAAGACGCGCGTAGGTTACCTCAGTTCAGTACCAAAGTTCCAGTATGTACCATAGGTATGAAAGAAGAACTTTCTAAATTTTGATGTAATTCTAGTTGACTTTGTGGAATTTGTTGAGTAATAAATTTATCGTTTAATTGAAAATAGGTTTCTTATGTGTACCCTGCGTATCATTTACATAAAGAATAAGTATATGCCTATACGCGTTACACAACTGAAATTCGACTAAGTTACGATGTGCGGCCAGTTTGCCGCCACGCGCTCAGTTATGTGTTTTTAAAACACGCGACTGCTCGAGGGTTAAGCGATAAAACTGTTTCACTCGATGTTATTTATTTATTACTTTAGGGAAGAAATACTGACCCCCCCCCCCCCCCTTATAAACCATAACACTTCTAGCGGCATGGGAAATAAAAAGGGGTAACTAACTGGAGAAAGTCTGTATGTAGGTTGATCCCTGGTAGAATCCTTGTCGACAATCCAAGATTCAGCTATTGCAGTTCATGGAGGAGGAAATTCAGAGTTGCCAGAACCGAATTGAACACTTTGGCGCCGATTGTTAAGCACGTTATTAGATAACTGAGAGAGGAGAAGATCTGACACTGCTGCCTTAGTAGCATCGTGGAGCACAGTAGCCCTGTATTATTGAATTTGAGGGCATTCAATGAGCTTTCTGCCAGAAAGATGGAAGTCTTAACAATAACGTTTGTTGGCTTTTATCATGGAGGTAGGTAACTACACTGGTGATGTCACACCTTAAATATCTTCCTCCCTGCTGCAGGTGGTACTCTCTACTGGGAATGTTTCAGTGGCGCCCCTAGCGGCGAACCTTGTCAACCTCGCTTGTGATAGCGCTCCCTTTGGTTGAGCTTTGATCAAGCCTGTCTGATTAACTTCTCATGGAAGTCACGTGACTGTAATACCATGGACCTTCCTTCTTTTTTGATAATACTATTGTTTTCAAACTTCCAGTTTTATTTAACAATTAACCTCCCATATCCTGTGCATGAATAATGTAGGGCCTTCCTGGTGCTGATTCCCTAGATATTTCGAAATGATAAACGCAGGGAAAAGCTATGTGTAATACCTCCTACTCATTGCTGGCTCTAACTTAATTTTCTATTGTTGCGAGCTAGTATATTTATGTGATAACTTATTTTCGTCACTAAGGCAGCATGTTAGTAAATTGGAGATGAAACCCCTAGCTGGTTGTGTAGGAACGGTAAGAACTACTACGTGAGGAATGCTATCAGAATGTTTATTTAAGCTGACCCACATCATTTCATTCCTCAACCCTCCATCAGTAGTGTTCTATCATCGAGAGTTCTGAGTCAAATTGACGTCAATAATCATTGTTTTCCCAGCTGCTTCCATTGAAGTCAGCTCAGGATACATTTTTGAACGACCATAATCAATGAGTGACATTTAAACGGATCTTGTACTCTAGGCTCTTGATCATGAAAAAGTAATCTGGAAATTAAATCGAATCTAATTTTAGAAAAATTCAAATTTTATCATTGACTAGGTGACAGACACGGATTTCAACAGTAAGGTAGGTAGTTGATAAGAAGGTACTGGTATTGTTGGTAGGGGCACTGCAGTCGCATGCAAATAAAAAAAGGCTTGTTGATCAGTATCACCCCAGCATATCAGTATCACCCCAGTTCACGGTAGTTGATAAGAGTGTACTGGTATTGTTGGTAGGGGCGCTGCAGTCGCGTATCCGACAGATCAGGGGCCAGACTCTCCCCTAATACACAAATGTATCTGTTTCGCCTGTCTATACTAAAAAAGCTGCAAATGATTACACAAAGGTTGATTATTTTTCTATGTAGATCACTCGTCTGCAAAGAACACGGCTTTGCCGTTGTAACCACCAACCAACTTGGAGAACAACATCGATCGCATTTCGGTCAGCTAAAATTTGAACGGAGATTAGGCCTCTTTTGCGATTCACACGCGTTTTTCTGATTTATCGTGAGTCCGACCCTTAATTTGTTGTAGGGAGCGAACAGTTTGTCCTACAGGGCGTGGTCACAATATTCAATACTATCTTCAATTGATGGAAAAACGATACCTTTATATCGAATTTTTGAGCTAGGAAGTTTTCAAAATTTCAACCCTTAGATGTGACTGACATCAATCAACAAAAGCTTCGGGGCACAACTAGACCCCAAATGGAGCCAAAATTTCATCAAAATCGGTCCAAAAGAACTAAAGAAAGTGCCGCGGACGGCCAAATTTGTATTCGATTTTTGGATTCTACGTACCTTGAAAAGTAAACCTACAAATTTTGAGGGGGGTTGAAAAAAAAATTCTTGGTCGATTCCAAAGGTTCTATCCACTGTAGGCTTCAACGAGCGAGTCTAAATATTTGAGATCACCAAACTTGAGTGCAAACGGAAAATGCCAAATATATCATGCATTGTACGTTATGAAACGAACTCACTATTGAACGAAGGTCTGGATTCGGGGATTCGAAAAGATTTAGACGAAACAGTGACTTTATGATTGATACTAGTTTATTCAATAAACATGCCGAGGGGTTTGGGAGGCACAGAGGGATGCGTTATTTGATATCCGTGTTGTTCACACCGACGCTCCTTCTTATGTCTCCCGCCCCGTCCCAGCAGTGCTGTCCTCTGCTGAGCAGGAAAAGAGAAGGAAATACGCTGACGCATGCGAAGAGCGCCACGCTACATTTACCCCATTGGTGTGCTCTGTAGATGGGATGTGGGCTCCACAAGCGATAGCCTTCATCAAAATTCTGGCGGAGAGGCTCTCTGAGATATGGGGAAGGCAGCAGAGTAAAGTGCGCGAATGGCTCCGCGCTCGTCTGGCCTTCGCTGTACTACAAGCAAGCAGCTTATGTTTCAGAGGCGCTCGGAAACGTTGGAGGTGTGCCGACAACCTGTTAGGCTTCGATGGGGGTGCAGCCGTCCAGCTTGGCTTGGATCCATCCTGAGCAAGTCTTTCTTCAAAAATATTCCTCATCTCCGGCTCTCTCTTTTTGAAATCATCTCTCACGCGGCTCCTGTTTTGTTTTTCCCTGAGTTGTTAAAATATATCGTTACCACGTTAAAAAAAAAATAAATAAATATTGAACGACTCGAATTATGATGTAAAAGCGAAACGAAAAGCATTAAGAGAGCGTAACCAAGCAAGTCGGTGATGGTTGGAGAGCGAGTGGGAAGCACAGAGTAACGGAGACAAGTTAACAGAGAAGAAAGCCAACGTTAAATTGGTGGGCAAGCATTTTTGAGGCTGCCTCAGTTGCGCCATCTACTTTCAGCTAGGATTGAGGAACTACTACAGGAGGGGTTGGGGGAGAGGACACTCTCTTCATACCGCTTCTTTTCAAATCCTTTCGAACGACCAGAAATTGATAACTTTTCGTTTTATCATCATTTAGATTTGCAAAAATTACTTGGAAATTCCAATCGAAGCAGTTCTTAGCGGGAAGCAGTGGAAGGCTGCTGACCGCGTTCAATGTTACCAACCACATGATTCGGCTTAAGCTAATCTTCATTGAATCTACATATTTCAAAGCTTATAAGCAAGAATATGTTATTTGAATGGGTACATTGAATTGTATTATTATTTTCTAAATAGAAAATATTCAGAGTCAAGATACAACAATCGTATGAGAATGCAATGATATTCCATGTGGTATGGATACTCGGTACATGACTACATGAACCGTATGACGTCACAGGGTAAGAGTCAATCATTAAAGACCTCTTATTTCCAGCAGGTTCTTTATTCAAAATAATAAAAAACATTTCTTGTTTCAGGTTGGCCTTATCGCTCCTAATCAGCAGTGCACTTGTGAGACTCAGATGATAGTTTCCTTAGCCAGCGACGCGCTGGATGGTGGAGAATGGAAGTGTCCCTCGTGTCACACCACCAGAGGAATTCGAGAAGGTAAGTGTGACGGCCAGTCTCACATATTCGAACGAAATAATCAATCAATGATACATTTGTCGAAATGGAAAATTGAAAGTGAACAATGCGGTATCATAACTTAACTCAACCGAACCTTCTCGAAATCTTTCATTATCTCAAATTAAAGAGCATTTTAAAACCATAATCTACGATACACAACATGGGAGTTCAACATTGCCAGTCTGGCACCAAACCGGATATACGTCGTTACGTTGAACTTGCATCTATTACCTACTTGATTATCTTGTTTTCACCTTCGATTGTTTGAAAAAGTCAATTATGAATGTTAAAATCATCGAAACTTGTTGGTTTACTCGAGAGAAATGAGCACATCAACGGCTTGTTTTCACCTTCGGTTGTGAATGATTTCTACACAATTCCTTATAGACTTTTAAACTAGCATGTTCACTAGCGTGTTCACTCGTTCGTGTGAGCGTAGATCACAAACGTCACTAAATTGATATTAAGATCGCAGATCTCACAACATGAAGATTATTATTATTGTTAATATTATTATTCCTACTGTTTAGTCATACTTTCGTATCTGGCCGTATTTTTCTATCTCACACTCTACAATGATTTTGGGGGGGGGGGGGGGGTGGTCTAGTGTACAGTGTACCCGACTGCAGTGATAAGATAAGAACCGTCTAGCGGGGATGCGAGTTCGAGTCTGGTCGTTGCAGAAAGTTTTCTGTCTATTAGACGATTGGCAATCTCTCGTTCCAACCCAGGGCGGTGATGTTTGGGAAGCCATGAGCGAAATCTTCAGAACAAATTCTGATCTCCCCTTAGGGAGACAGCTGATGACGTCCGCGACGCCAAGAATGGCAGTCGGACGAAAATTCAACCTGAAATGGTTGCTTACTTTACTTTACTTTACTTACAATGATTTTTGGGGGCTACTTGAAGTGACCGTGTGAATTTCTGATCAGCTGAGTGAATTTCCAAGCTAATATCTTTTATGTACATCCTGTAAGAAGGTGTCCAGCGATTCCTCAAAACAAAATTCCTTGAGTTTTCCGTGATCAATATTCCTCTCTTTCCAGGGTTATAAGTTAACTAAATTATAAATTAATGTGATCATAATTTCTCAAAATTCAGGTTTTGAATTACACATTGAAATAAAAAAGCACTACCCAACATTGTGATTTGTAAAAATATTATTTTTTCTTCTCGAAGTGCCTTCCTCAACGTTTGTTCAGCAAAAGTAAAAATTAAAACTGTCTGTATTATACTAGAGCGTTTTAATTATAGTCCTCCTGATAATTATCAAAACTTTGTAAGTCCGCCTTGGTTCTTTCTCAAATCCTCGTAAGTCGTAAATGATTCCATAAAAATTATAATCTCTTCATTTATCACATGAAAGTGTTTAAGTGATCAGGTGATAAGAATATCATTCGGTTTAGACAAAAATTTGAGTGAATATTTCATCTCGACGCATGCGCTGAAGTTCTAAGTGCCTCCTGATCATTTTCACAAAAAATACTTCCAAGATTTTGCAGTAGGGGTGTGCTGTTCCACTTATCTCCCTGGAACGGTTCCTACGGTTACAGTGACAAAGATGTAATCGTTTCAAATTACTGGTACTGCCTACCGAGGGCAGTATTCCACTCTCATGACATGGAAGAAGAAGTCAGTCAAATCCCTATGTTCCTTCTTCCATGCTTATGATCTCAACTTGCAATGCAAAAGGAAGGAATTCGAACAAGTGTTTCAATAGAGACGATTTATTTTAAATTATAGTGACCAAACAATTCTAGGAAAGAATAGTTTTTCGTTGCAGTTTAGGAACATTGTAATATAAGAATAATAATACTGGAGACAAATTCCATGCTAACCAGTCCAGAAGATCCCTTTCTAGTCCAGAGCCATTCCATGATTCTATTATATTCTCAGTTCATGGAAACGGTATGGGTGCTTCCTGGTACATGGAACTGAACTGGTGACCAGATCCATGCTTACCATTCCAGAGCTATTCTCCATGATATCTAATTGGTTCGTGGAATCAGCAAGGGTGCTTCCTGGTACATGGAACTGAACTGGTGACCAGATCCATGCTTACTATTCCAGAGCTATTTTCCATGATATCTTATTGGTCCTGGGAATCAGCAAGGGCGCTTCCTGGTACATGGAACTGACCTGGTGACCAGATCCATGCTTACCATTCCAGAGCTATTCTCCATGATATCTTATTGGTCCTGGGAATCAGCAAGGGCGCTTCCTGGTACATGGAACTGACCTGGTGACCAGATCCATGCTTACCATTCCAGAGCTATTCTCCATGATATCTTATTGGTCCTTGGAATCAGCCCTGGGCGCTTCCTGGTACATCGAACTGAACTGGTGACCAGATCCATGCTTACTATTCCAGAGCTATTCTCCATGATATCTTATTGGTCCTTGGAATCAGCCCTGGGCGCTTCCTGGTACATGGAACTGAACTGGTGACCAGATCCATGCTTACCATTCCAGAGCTATTCTCCATGATATCTTATTGGTCCGTGGAATCAGCAAGGGCGCTTCTTGGTACATGGAACTGAAATGGAGACAAGTTCCATCCTTACTGGTCTGAAAGATCCCTTCCTGGTCCAGAGCCATTCCATGATATCTTATCAGTCCGAGGAACTGGACCAGTAAGGGCTGAGTTTTTGTCACTGCATGGAACCGTTCCAAGTTGATACTCGGATCCACAGTCTCGGTACAGCTGTACTGACACACCTCTATTTTGCGATATACCATTTCAGAACTGAGCATATGTGACAAATGCGTGCCACAGGTGTCATGTTTTGACTAATAAGTCATATCCAACAATGTAACAACAATGTTGTGATTCGATGTAACCTCATGACTGCACTATATTGAATTGATTACTGATGAAATTCTTATTCTTCAGGAACTTGGCTAGAAGATGTGAGGACAATCAAACTCAAAGATGTCGTAATAGTAAGTTGATCGATCACTCTTTTTATGGTTTATTATGGGTGAAAAAATTTCCAACTTGCTGTTTGGGTGATCTCCAACTTAAAAATTAATGAAAAACTGACAAATATAGAAGAAAAAAGTTTTTAAAACAGCCAAAAATCTGTGAATTTTCAGATTGGAAATCACTTTGTAACGGCACCGAATTATTTCTTCACAATCAATTTGTACCCAGATACTCTACTAAATATTAAGTATTCATTGACTTTTTCAGGGTCTCTATTGCTGGTCGAGAAACTATCCCGAGCAATTGTGCCAACATGAGATGGATTTAAGGTTGGTAATCATATATTGAGACTTGTGCGCTTGAAGGCTCTTGAGATAAAACTGCCTATTCATCACTATTCATTAGTTATGAGTCTATTCTTGGGAGTATTTGCCAAGTGAAATTTCTCTTCACAGGGAGAACATCCTCCAAATGCGGGCCCGGTTGAAACATGCCCCGCGTTGAACCACTATTAAAATCTTGTGTATTACCTTCACCAAAAAGGTTTATAAGAAATTGGGGGAAAATTCCACTAAATGATGAGCATCAGGGTTGGAAAAAACGCGAGCACATCTGTAGAATGACGCCACGATGCTGAAAGGCCACGGAGAGGCAATAGGCATGCGGGATCGTAGCCGCACAGAGCTGAAATTTTTTTCTCACTTAAAACTGCGATCCCGCGCATTTTCAAATAATTTTTCTTTTAAGCCAGGAAAAACGTGTACGAGGTCTGATCAAAAAGTTCCGGAACTTTCTCAGTAACTTTATTAATACATTTTTTAAAAATTTCAAATTTTGTCCCCTTGGCTACGTATAAACTTCTCCCAGCGTTTTTTCCATTGGTCCATGCAGTCGGAATAAGCCTCAGCCGGGATGCTCATCAGCTGCTCCAGCGATTTTTGCTTCAGGTCGTTTGTGGTGTCAAAACGCTGTCCTTTCATCGGGTATTTAAGCTTGGGGAGCAGGAAGAAGTCGGGGGGGGGGGGGGGGTCATCGCGTTTTTGGCGCAAAACTGGCGAATCAGTAGGGCGGTGTGACAGGGCGCGTTGTCGTGGTGAAGCACCCACTCGCCGCTTGCCCACAGTTCTGGCCTCTTCCTACTCACAGCTTCAGGGTTTCCAAATAACGAAATCGGTTAATTGTCTCACCTTCTGGCATGAATTCGTGGTAGACAACACCCTAGGAATCGAAGAAAACTGTCAGCATCACCTTCACGTTCGACCTGACCTGACGAGCTTTTTTGGGTCTTGGAGAATTTGGTGACTTCCACTGTGATGATTGCACCTTTGTTTAAACGTCGTAACCATAAACCCACGTTTCATCACCGGTTATGATTGTTTTCATGAAGTTTTCATCGGAATTGACCATTTCCAGAAGCTCCTTTTTTGTTCGGCCAACATGAATCTCGGAATGAACTTTGCTGCGACCCTTTTCATGCCCAATTTCTGGGTCAAAATTTCTTGGCACGAGCCATAGGATATCCTACACTCTTCAGCCATTTCACGGATGGTCGGACGGCGGTTTGAACGTACCAGGGCGTTCACTTGGTCCACATGAGCATCCTCAGTTGACGTTGAGGGTCTCCCAGAACGAGCGTCATCTTCGACGGACATCCTACCTTCTTTAAATCGCCGATACCAATCATAACACCTTGAACGACCCATAGTTTCATCCCCGTAAGCCTCAGTCACCAGCTTGAAAGTTTCCGTAAAAGTTTTCCCCAGTTTAACACAAAACTTAACACACAGCTGCTCCTGCTTCGCGTTCATCGTAAAAATCGCCGCACACCGAAATCGCGCTTCACGAGAAATGCGATAACTTTGAAACTAAGAAGGTTATTGCAATGAAAAAAAAACGACGTTACTCATGAAGAGTAACGCTAACAGCTGAGACCATCGGGAAGTTTCTGGGAGCCCCCGTTCGCGCGCAATTTGAAAAGTTCCGGAACTTTTTGATCAGACCTCGTACTTGGGTGATACACTACAACGTTGAATGTCCTAAAGTGCCCTTTCAGTTATAATTATGAATGAACTTCACAAGTTCGTTCATTCTTCAATTATGAGTTGTCTTTTCTTGGGGGGTATTTGCCAAGTAGAATTTATCTTCTAGGAAGAACATATTGGTATCTCTGAGGTTCTTTCAATGATAAATGTTAGTCCTTAAAAACACAATGTGTTCAGATGAATGTCTATCGTATTTTTACGTCATTCCAGGGAAGTCTCCTACGTGCCCTTCTTGTACAAGAAGTGTCAGCAACTCACGACGGAATTCATCAACAACGAAATATCCAACATTGGGCGACCGGGCGAAGTTGTGGAAATCGAGCAATTCCAAACACAAGCTGGTGAGCTGCAAGATACTCATTTTGATTCCAAAAGCCGGTCGAACAAATTTGGATCCTCCAAAATCAAAATTGTCGTTTTGCGTTTCAGAGTTTTGCAAATTTTAGGTTTTATGCGTGTTCTTGGAAAAACCATTCGAAAATATTATACTATTAATTACGTTTTTAATGTTTTTGGGACCTGTTCCGTACTGAATTGCTCAAACTGATGGTAAAACGCTGCAAATTATTACACAATGGTTTATTATTTTTCTATATTGATCACTCGTCTGCAAAGCCACCAACAGTCCAACATGAAGAAAAACATCGATCGCATTTCGGTCAGCTAAAATTTGAACGGAGATTAGGCATCTTTTGCGATTCACACTCGTGTTTCTGGTTCATCGTACGTAAAACCTTTAAATTCTCGTAGGGAGCGAACGGTTTGTCCTACAGAACTCCGCGTGGTCTCAAAAAATTCTATAGAATCTTACATTGAAGTACAAACAATACCTTTATATCGAAATTTTTTGAGTTAGGGCGTTTTCAAAATTTCAGACCCCAAATGGAGCCTACATACCAAATTTCATCAAAATCGGTCAATGCTGGCAAAAGTGCTGCGTACGGCGGACGGACGGCCAAATTTTTATTTGATTTTTGGATTCTACGTACCTTAAAACGTAAACCATCAAATTTTGAGGGGGTGTTACAAATTTTTTTCTTGGTCGATTCCAAAGGTTCATTATTGAAAATAATAAACCAAAATTAGGTAAGATTCGATTTTTTTTTTTAATCTGCCGAGTGGGCGTGGCACATAGTTACTAATGTCGAAACACCAATCGAAAATTTCATCGAAATCGGACAATAACTTCGTATAGTTTCGCCAGTTACAAGGATTTCATGACAGACACACAGACACGGAACCAAAATAGGGTGTGCGCCTGGGTAGGAAAAACTGTTTATTGTTATTTTTAATCTAAGGTAGACCTCATTCTGAGAATTTTGGTACCAACCGCGACCTTCTAGCGCGTGTAAATCTTTTCCTATGAATTTTTAAAGTTTCGACCGTTTATGACGTCACAGTGGGCTGGGGGGTCCCGCCCAGGCGAGAGGGGCGCGTGAGTTCATAAACGGTCGAAACTTTAAAAATTCATAGAAACAGATCTACTCACGCTAGAAGGTCGCGGTTGGTGCCAAAATTCTCAGGATGTAGTCTTACTTTCGATTAAAAATCTTTAAAAAATCAAGGCGCACCCCCCCCCCCCCCCCAAATGTTTAGGTAAAACGCAAGGGTAAGATTTAATTTTAGAGTACATTTTTTGCTTCCGAGTCTCCCTATTTTGTTTTCACTTTTCAAGGTTGAAAAAAAATGTTCTTTAAAAACTAAAGACTTAAAAACGTAAAACGTAAACTTAAAAAAAAACGTAAACTTGCGTTTTAGGTTTTAGACCTTCCTGTACAATTTTGGTTTCGTGTATATCTGTCTGTCATGAAATCCTTGTAACGGGTAAAACTATACGAAGTTATTGCTTCCGAGTCTACCAAGGTAGCGGAAGCTTTGTTTTCACTTTTCAAGGACGAAAAAAATAGTTCTCCAAAATCAAAATTTCCACTCGCGTTTTGCGTTTTAGACCTTTCTGAACAATTTTCTTTCCGTGTCTGTCTGTCTGTGTGTCTGTCATGAATTCCTTGTAACGCGCACAACTATACGAAGTTATTGTCCGATTTCTATGAAATTTTTAGGGATTGCGCGGGTTGGTATGTAGACGGTCCCCTATGAAAATCATCATCCCCGGACTGATAGAAGCGACTGCGCATGCGCAAACGTAAATCCCATGTAACGGCCATAACTTCTACATTTCCCGTCCGATTTCAATGAAATTTTCAGGGATGTTACAGACTAGTATTTAGATGGTCCCCTATGAAAATCATCACCTTCGGACTGATAGTAGCCACTGCGCATGCGCAAACGTGAATTTCCTTGTAACGGCCATAACTTCCACATTTTCCACCCGATTTCGATGAAATTTTCAGGGATTATGTGGATTAGGTTGTAGATAGTCCCCTATGAAAATCATTATCCCCCGACTGATAGAAGCGACTGCGGATGCGCAAACGTTAATTCCTTGTAACAGCCGTAACTTCAACTGTCCCCCAGGGGTCGCGGGTTCGAATCCCAGCCGAGGCTAAGTATTTTTTTGATCCAATCACATACATCTACTCACTTAATTTTTCATCCGAATTTGATGAAATTTTCTAGGATTGTCCAGATTAGCGTGTAGATGGTCCCCTATGAGGGTAGTGGAAGGTACTTAGAGATTGGTGTTTTCAGATTAACAACTATGCATCATCTGATCATCTATATAATCGGGTTATGGATACGAGGGCACAGGTGCCACACCCACTTGGTAGACTTTTTTTTTTCACAATAACCTTCAAGATATGTCTTTGCATAACATTTATTCTTTCTAAATGCGTCGGATATGTACACCCCCGTGCTACAGTGCCATAATATGGCACTTGTTCAGACGAGACAAGCTTCGTCAACTTTATATTATAACTTTATATTATAAAGTTGACGAAGCTTGACTCGTCTGAGTACTCCTCTAACATAATTAAAATCATAAAGAAGACTCCTCAATTTTTTATGGATAACATCTACATGCGTTTTCCACGTTAGATCCTCTTCAATCATAATACCGAGGTAACGAAAAACTATTGTCCGATTTCGATGAAATTTTCAGAGATTATGCGGGTTGGCGTGTAGCGCCCCCCCCCCCCCCCCCCCATGAAAATCAGCACCCCCGGACTAGGTTAGTAGCTGTTGCTCATGCACAAACAAGGATTTCCTTGTAACAACCGTAACTCCTACATTTTCATTGGCTCTCTCAACATTTTCAAATCTGATGGTTGGCCATCAATACAATAAGGTTCTAATGTCAGAAATCCGACCTGTGATTCACGGAAAATGTTAGATAGATTGTTGTTCCTCGACATGATTAAGATGAACGTCAAAACATCGACGGGTCTGCTTGCATTGAATTCTACCATTTCACATCGATCATTCTATTTTTGCAGGCTTGCACGTCGTCGGTGGAGTCGAGAGGAATAATTATAAAAACGTCTTCTTCCGAGTACTTCCTGAAAACTGGAACAGGGATGACCTGGTGACTGCGATCGTCGACCAAATATCTTACGGGTCGATCCTACACACTAAAGACACCGTACTCCTGGATATTCTTGCTCCAGATGGTATCAAATACCTGGAAAAGGTGAGCATCCTCCATAAATATTACCACAATATCCAGAATAGTTTCACTTTATCCATCGCTTACACGCCTTGATGCTAAGTCACACTCTTCTTGCACCTCTACTGGTAACAGAGGTGTTTAGTCATAAGCCAATATGGCTCCTACACGGAAAGATATTTACCCAAGCATGCCTGTAGTAAAGCTGTTTATCTTCTTCTTTGCTTCTTCTACTTAAACGCTTTTAATACTTCGTTATTTGGTTGAACATTTCATTCACAAACTCTAACTCTTTTCTTTTTCGCTTCAATGCAATATGGCAATTAAATTGGGGAAATCATAATCATCGTAGTGATCATTGATGAACAAAACTTTGTAGGTAAATTCGTGCGTTCACGACACTCCACCTGAAGGAAAGATGCAGAAAGGGAAAATGTGATGTATTATTCTTCTTTTTTCGACTCTTCCAATCCAATTCCACTATCACTGGAATAAGAAGTTTGCCAATGCATCTCTTGACGTCCGGCAGTCCATTCTTGAGACAGGAAAGTCTCACCTCCGTGTTTTCTCGTCTTGTAATTTTTCTTTCAAGTGTGGACGCCGTCTCCGTTTCTAGTTTAAACGTCGTATTTACTGATTGTATCACTGTTGTATTCCTTTTTTTCTTCGTCCCTTCAACTTTTTGTTCCGTAGTCTTCGCATCACGAAATATAATACAACCTCTTTTTGTTTGGGGGTTGCCTTTGCTTTCGGAGATTGTTGTGTTTTCTGAACATCCAATTTCGATAGAAACGATCTTCCCAACTCCTGATTTCTTGGATTTTTTCGAATTACAACACTTTGACTCTTTGGCTTCTGCATATCACTCAAATTGAGGTTCTTCATGGAATAGTGCTACCAAATCTCCCTCTTCACTCCACAAATCTAGACCGTAACATTCTTCTCTCCATAACAGGTGTTGCAATATAATTTCCATGTGAAGTTCTTCTTTCTTCCTTTCTACTTCAGCTCCCTTTCTAGGAATTTTCGTTCAATGATTTGTTGGTAATCTTGTACTTCTGGTTCCAAACGTTTGATATCCAATTCGAGTTCATACTTATTTACCATTTTTTCGAGAAATTCAATGCATTGAGTTCGTATTTGGATTTCTACACTGTATATATTCATGGCTGTTTCTCCCTGTTTCTCTCCAGTTCGGTTTTTATTCTTCTCACCTTCTTCGTAGCCGTGAATCGAACCACGCTCTTTCTACCACTGTAGTAAAGCTGTTTATCTTCTTCTTTGCTTCTTCTATTTAAACGCTTTTAATACTTCGTTATTTGGTTGAACATTTTATTCACAAACTCTACTCTTTTCTTTTTCGCTTCAATGCAATATGGCAATTAAATTGAGAAAATCATAATCATCGTAGTGATCATTGATGAACAAAACTTTGTAGGTAAATTCGTGCGTTCACGACAATGCCAACCAGCTTGGGAATGAACAAGCCGATATTTTGGCAAAAGAGGGTTCGAAGAAAGAATTCATAGGACCTTCTCCGGCAATGGGGTCGAAAAAACTGTTTTTTGTTATTTTTAATCTAAAATAGACCTCATTGTGAGAACTTTGACACCAACCGCGGCCTTCTTGCGTGAGAAGTCCTTTCCCTATGATTTTTAAAAGTTTTGAATGTTTATGACGTCACAGTGGGCTGGGGAGTCCCGCTCAGGCGGGAGGGGCGTGTGACGTCAAAAACATTCGAAACTTTCAAAAATCATAGAAAAAGATCTACTCATCCAAAAAGAGAACGGGAATTTTCGATTAAAAATTAAAGAAAAAATCAGGCGCACCCCCCCATTGGCATCTCAAAAAATGCATGCAAAGAAAACGTCAAAAAATGGGAATCCCAAAACCTTAACATACTCTGGTCCAAAGAAACTGATAAATACAGACAGACCAGAATGCTTATCACCTCGTACGATCCCGAACAAGCCCTATGGCTAACTTCCAAAAGTCGAAGTACCATCAGGGTAATGCTAGGCATTCTAACGGGGCATTACGACTTTTGTAGAATGCTGAACATCATGGACAATCGAATTTCATCGATGTGCTCATGTGAACAGGAAGAGACTTTCCTATGCAGATGCGACAGCTTCTGGAGATCCAGAACGGAAGCATTTGGTCACCACATTGTGGAACGCGCATCTTTACGCGAAATTTCCTGGAAAAGGATTTTAAAAAATCGCAGATCTATGCTGAAGATTTACTGACTCCAATACGGGGTAGCCGGCGGAATCCTCTAAAAAATAAAGGGGCCTCGAAAGAGGAAGAGTATAAGCCATCAGTGCCTGAAACTCTTTTTCCCAATGGCAACCCCAGGCAGTGAGTGAGTGACGGAAAGATATTCATTGGTTCATATTGGCTCGTAGTTTGCCCTCTGCATGTGTTACAAGTTCGCTTAACTTCTCGAAAATTAAGAATTCCTATAATTTTCCTTCAATTTGATCTTTTAGTTATGCTCAAAAAGTATTGACGTTCGCTGTCTTAAAAGTCAAAATCAGGCCTTTGAAGATTAACCGAGTTACAAACCTCATTTTCTGCGAATTTTGAAGCAGTGAGTAAGTAGACATTAATGTTGAACTTCGTGAATACTAATGGTTCAAGTTCGCAAGCTGTCAGAAATGCAGTGTCAGCTTACAGACGCATCAATCACCATTTCTTCATTAACTGGTCAACTTGACGTGACGTCACTAAGCTGTGACGTTATCAATCATTATTGAGGGTTTTCCTTCGATAAATCAGAAACACGATTGTGAATCGCAAAAGGCATAATCTCCGTTCAAATCGATGTTTTTCTTCAAGTTTTGGTTTATTTTTTTTCAATAATGAACCTTTGGAATCGACCAAGAAAAAAAATGTAACACCCCCTCAAAATTTGATGGTTTCCGTTTCAAGGTATGTAGAATCCAAAAATCGAATAAAAATTTGGCCGTCCGTCCGCCGTAGGCGGCACTTTTGCCACTTAGCATTGACCGATGTTGATGAAATTTGGCATGTAGGCTCCATTTGGGGTCTAGTTGTGCCCCGAAGATTTTAGTTGATGTAGGTCACTTCTAAGGGTTCCAAAATTAATTTTGAAAACGCTCTAACTCAAAAAATTTCGATATAAAGGTATAGTTTTTCCTTCAATTTAAGATTCTTTAGAATTTTTAGAATTTTTTGAGACCACGCGGAGCTCTGTAGGACAAACCGTTCGTTCCCTACGAGAATTTAAGGGTTTGACGTATGATAAATCAGAAATACGAGTGTGAATCGCAAAAGAGGCCTAATCTCTGTTCAAATTTTAGCTAACCGAAATGCGATTGATGTTTTTGTTCATGTTGGATGGTTGATGGCTTTGCAGACGAGTGATCAATATAGAAAAACAATAAACCATTGTTTAATAATTTGCAGCGTTTTATTCGATTTTTGGATTCTACGTACCTACGTTGAAACGTAAACCATAAAATTTTGAGGGGGTGTTAGAAAAAAAATTTTCTTGGTCGATTCCAAAGGTTCATTATTGAAAATAATAAACCAAAATCAGGCGCACAATTGGCATCTCAAAAAAAATCATTGAAAAAAATCTACTCATCCAAAAAGAGAACGGCTGGTGTCAAAATCCTCGGGATGAGGTCTACTTTCGATTAAAAATTTAAAAAAAAATCAGGCGCACCCCCCATTGGCATCTCAAAAAATGCATGCAAAGAAAAGGTCAAAAAATGGGAATCCCAAAACCTTAACATACTCTGGTCCAAAGAAACTGATAAATACAGACAGACCAGAATGCTTATCACCTCGTACGATCCCAAACAAGCCTTATGGCTGACTTCCAAAAGTCGAAATACCTTCAGGGTAATGCTAGACATTCTAACGGGGCATTACATCGTGGACAATCGAATTTCATCGATGTGCTCATGTGAACACCTTAACCTATTAACGCCCAGTGTTGCCATATGGCAACGTAGAAGCCCTTTCTGTTTGGAGGCTGCTGTGCACCTTCCAGAGTCATTGAGAAGACCTGGATCCTGGATGTGTAATGTTTAATCTCCAGCCATGAGGGTGTGGCACATAGCACGAAGCTACAAATTCAAAGGGGAATGGCCTGATTAGATGTCATCAGAACTACCGATTACCCTACCAGATAAACGGTAAAGCGAAGTGGGTTTTTCACATAGTTCATTCGATGGTCACAAAGCACGATGCGTCGTCTTCAAGTTGATTAGGTGCTTGGCTTGGCTAGAGGTTGTAAGATCTAACAAGTACCCTACCAAATACCCATGTGGTCATCATCAGGGCAATGATGCTTTATCTAATGCCCCCTTTGGTGGTATTCTTTGACTAATTATGAACGTGAGAATTAGTTGATGAATTACTTGCTTAATATTGGACGTATTCCGCATCCAATATTTCAAGTGAGTCCTTAGTAGAATCGGTGAAATCACGACACGATCTACTAAAAACTCAGTTTTGAAAGAAAAAGATCAGTTCTTATGGCGCCCAGCGTCGCGATATGGCAACGTAAACCCATAAAATTCAATCAGGAGATTATTGAATTTTTTTTAAATTATTTATTTGAAATCATTTTTTGAGATTCTATCAAAAAAATTTTGAAGTTATTTAAAAAAAAATTATTCACCTATTTGAAATTTGATCAGGAGATTTTTGAAATTATTTCTCCCGTGTTCTAAAGACTATTTGGAGTCGGATTATCAGATTCATTTTCAAAATATATAGAGAAAAAAAGTTTCGGGCGTTAATGGGTTAACGCCCAGATCGCACTAGGAACTCTCCACCGTGAAAATAGTCCTAGCCTAACCATTGTTCTGCCTTGGAAATATTCTTATCTTGGTGCACCTACTGGTGCATTGTTGTGACGTACCTTCAACTCTTGGAAATCTAATCTTGGTTCTGTGCTCTCCAGTACTGGGGCCTGAAGATGGACCTCCGATCCAACTGTGAATCGCCGCTCGTCACCTCGCTGTGGGCTCTCTTCGAGCGGCTGATCGCCGAGAAAGACTACACTCAGAACAACCTCCTCGAGTTCCTCATGAGGAGACGAATGGAGTCGACGCGCGATCCGTTTTTGTTCCTGCTCGAAGTCATCACGTCGCTTCATCCGCCCTGCATCGCAGCCTCCTAACACATCCCGCGCCAGTGGCTCTGCCACCGGTGTCTTCCGAGAAGCTCGACGCTCAAAAATGGATTTTTCAAGCGCTGAAGACGACTGGTGTTCATCATCGAGGTGGCAATAGAGTAAGTCAGAGATACACTACAAGAGCTTGTGCTCAACTTTTATAAATTGCCTTACCTCGTCAACACTAATCTCAACAGCTGTAAAATTCTTGTAAAATCTATCATCCTATTCTCAGTATTCGAGCACGAAAACTCCATGCTGATACTTCTAAATTTATCTCAGTTGTCAAAATTGGGTTCTGCACGCGCCCTTGAGTCCACCAACATTGAGAAACGACTGTCCAGTCATAGAAGATGAACGGAGTTGACCATAACTAGACCACCCTGTGTAGAATAATGATCTGATTGACCTGAAATAAAACAACAGTAACGGTTGCAAATACCCCGCCATTACCCGTCTCAAAACCTGCATCTTTCAATAACTACTGTCTCTTACACCATTGTGGATTCTCCACCAGCTCGTTGATTCTGGGACCTGGATGTCTACAGCTTCAAATCTGTCGATCCCCATCTTACTGATACTTTCGCATGCATCTTAGTTATCAAAATAGGGTTCTACGAGTCCCCTTGGTTCCATCATTTTAAAAGATCTACTACCCAGTCAGTACAACATTCTAACTGATACATTTCAAACTCAAAATTTCCTGGATTTCTAGTGGATATTTCAAATGATGTCTTCATTAATTGAGCTTCATTAGTATGAAAGTTGCCTCCAACTCCATCTAAAATTCATCACTCATAAGATCTATCAGCACGATGCCTCCGCGTTCATGACTATTTTCTCCCTCCGTCAATCACATTCAATGACCTACTTCGTTGATTATTCCAACTGTATTAAAAAATATCGGATGAACTCAGCTGAAATCTACTAAAAATGAAAGCATAGTTCGAAGCATTTCTGCAATTTTCGAATTTGGGTCTGCCGAATGTTCTTGCGTTATTCATTATTCAGTGCGGACTCATTGAGGGTACTCAAACATGCCAGTTTTCACGTTCAAACCTGACTATTTTGCTGAATCTGTTTGAATAAGGTTAACAGTAGTGTAACAGTTCTCTTCCGGATTCGTTCATAGTTCCTTTGTTAATTTTGAACGGCAATTTGACCGTACAAGTTGATAGGCGAAAAAACTATTAAAATCGAAAATTTGGCTTTACTCTGTTGATACAACGTTTCAATCCTATTTTGACCAAACGTGAAACAACCCTTACGTAGAATCCCCATATTGTGGAAGCATCGCCAGATTGAGATGTATTCGGAATTTCGTGAAGAACTTGGCCTTCAAATCCTACCAGAAGTAAATGCCTCGTCATCAAGATCGAATTTGGATGTTGGATGTTCTCGCTATACTTACATGAACATAAACATGACTCCTATCGTGCTCAACCCGACTATTTTGATGAAACTGCTTAAGCCAGGCCGGATTCGTACGTATTTCCTTTGATAACTTGACACGGCTAAATAGAACATCACGTTTGAGGATCGACATTTGGCGTAAATCCGAATAAAATCTAGATATTGGACATAACTTAGTCTCCTACTCTTACAGTATGAATTTCAACCCTATTTCAGCTCTGTTTTTGATTGAGATTAGATTACTCTAGAAGAATGACTGAATAGTGATTAATAACGTGCGAATAGAACTCGTGTGCCATAAAACCCTGAGTGAATATGATTGCGAATGTTTAGATTTTATTGTGAGACAAACAATTCATTGGTGAAAATGTATTTTTGTGGCAAAGACGTTACACTTTGAACGAGAATGGTTTTAAAGTTGCTTTGATACACGATCAATTCAATAGTATTGATCTGTGTTGTTATACTTACTCTTAAGTATCTTCTATCCATATAGGATAAGTGTAAAGAGTATAGATGTAAAGTATAAAGATCCATGTTGTACTTGGGATCTATTTGTCGAAGTTATTCTATTTGTCGAAGTTTATTGTATTTACGTAATTTACTGTACAGAATACACCATTTTTCCGTTATAAATTCAGTTTGTTCTTTCTATTCATCCTTTTATTCTCTTGATGTTAAATGAAACCACAACAGGTACTTCTTGTTTTAATCGTGCTATAAATGACGAATGAAGCGTTGACATTACCTATTTTCGACACTCTAGGAGCAAGAGCAAAGTTTCCATTTTTTACTTCAAAAACCTCAAAAAGTACCTATTCTATTCTCCTCCCCGGATTAGATTAAGTATCCACTCGAATACTAGAGTTATTACAGTTTTGAATATATAATATATTATAATGATAATTACACCGATTTTGGAGAATTTTCAATTTCTGAAATTTTAGCCTTATCAGCTAATTCCGGATTTACAATTACTATTTCTATTCTCATGAAAAACCTTAAAACACGATGTATACGCGTATGTTGTATATCATTTAGATGGTTCCAAAACGAACAACAATTTTCAATATTTTCCTTGCTAAAATGAAAAAAAAATATTGCGGAGCATTTTAGATGGAAGAAATGCTAGAAAATACTAATTTTAAAATCAGAAAAGTTTCGGGTTACAATTACGAAGCAGCGAGAAAAAGATGAGGAGTATAACCTAGGTGGGAGAAGGTTACAAGGAGTGCACAGAGAAGAGATACTGGTGATCTTTCATATTCGTCGCTTCGCTAAAGACAGTGATTCTATACTATAATGAATGCATACAATATTTTCAGGATCAAAACTGCAACCTTAACTTCAATAATCTCTGAAATAGAACATCCCGTATCATGTCAACAACTGTTTCAATGACTGCTTAATAGAGTGAAAAATTGAATCGATTTTTGCTGATAAACATGAAAAATACCTTCGTGATGGACATTTGAAGGCCGAATTTCACGATGAACAACGGGGGGAAGTTAGTTTCGTCGTTCACACATCTGATCTAACTTCCTCTGGATCACTTGAAGTGGTATCTAAGTGGGTTCGTATCAAATTGCAATTTATTGTCTTTATCTGATCTAACTTCCTCTGGATCGCTTGAAGTGGTTTCTAAGTGGGTTCGTATCAAATTGCAATTTATTGTCTTTATCTGATCTAACTTCCTCTGGATCACTTGAAGTGGTTTCTAAGTGGGTTCGTATCAAATTGCAATTTATTGTCTTTATCTGATCTAACTTCCTCTGGAGCACTTGAAGTGGTTTCTAAGTGGGTTCGTATCAAATTGCAATGTATTTTCTGGATTGTAATTATTATATCTGTTCAACTTAAATGACACAATTTGTCTGAGTGGTCTAACCAGCTACATCTCACCCAAACTGCTGAACCAATCTAGCCAAATCAACGTTTTTGTGGAATATGGAGATGGGTCCCCTTTCACTATATAAGACGTACCTATCCACCTCTCCATGTACTTCTTTGGCAATTAAATGTGTATTCCATATGTTGGTTTGACGTTATGTCAATTGATTAGATGGTGATGATTAAGATTCAAGGAAATCCGCCTTCAGTCGTTTTAATACTTCCCTTTTCACCTTTCGTAAGGCAAGTAGGTCATACCTAAATACTCTGTGTGTGAGAGGAAGAGTGAGATGGAAAAAAAAATGGAACACCTCCGAAAACAGATACCGCGAATGCAAAATAAGTATCTACCGTTTTGGAGGACCGAGTTTTCTTGGAAGACGGTGCTATCTATATCCCTGTCAGGAACAGTAGCAGATCGAAGCATCCATTCTGGCCGTTATGTAACGGAAGATTTGAAGAAAAGAAGAATTCCTGTCGCGGTATGTTTGCTATCAGCTATTCCAGGATACGGTTTTTAGGGCACTCTGTTAGGTCACTGCCTTTTGTTGTTTGGGTTGAATACTGGTAAAGTTGAATAGACGTAGTAGACAGGAAGGTCACATATTCCGCAGAGTCTACTTACTTAAAATCGAATAAGAAAATTACATTTTTTCATAAATTTGTCGATTTTTTTTCTACAATTTCAAGCGTCATCTGGAAAAATGAGTGGGGAAATGGAGAAATTCAGGGTGAAGCCGGAGAAACTTCCTGTCGAACGTGCGAATGAAAACAGTCTAACTACAAGAGGAAACCTAACTTTTCCAGTTAAGGTGGCTTTATGAGTTTTAGTACCTACCCAACATTTTAACTAATATACTTTAAACTTTTTTTTTTGTTTTTTTAATATCTTAAACAATCAATTAATTTCATATAACGAGTAATTTTTCTGAGGAATAATAGCATGGAATCTTCTTTTCGAAAACGGTATAAAGACTGACTTCAGCTTCCCAACAAGTCACATTCTCTCCATTTCCTTTCCACTCCACGAAGGCACTTAGGAGTTGCACAGAATATGAAGAAAGATAACCTCAGCTGAAAAGCTTGTTTCCGAAGAGTTTTAAAGACATTTGTCAAAAGACTGTTGTCATACGACGTTCGGTCAAACGACACTTTGTCAATACGACGTTTAGTCAAACGACTTTTGTCAAACTTGCAAACTCAACTTCGTTATGTTTGGTTCTTTGTTTCGATCTTTCGGATCTCTTCAGCTAAGCGTGTGCAAACCTAGCCTCTTCAGGCTGAGCACTAGCTTAGGACAAAGTTGAGTTTACAAGTTTGACTGAACGTCGTATTGACAAAGTGTCGTTTGACCGAACATCGTGTGACAACAGTCTTTTGACAAATGTCTTTTATACTCTTCGGAAACAAGCTTTTTAGCTTAAAACAAGCAGTTTGCTTAATCCAAGTCGTTCCAACGCTACTTCGCGTTGCTGATGAGTCACTGTATGACGAAAACGATTGACCAAAGTTCCATCTACACTGAAACAAAACTGGCTGCCCGTTCTGCATCAAGAATGCGTTTGGTACAGTTACACGTTTCAAATTCATCCCACTTTCAGTGGTGATCGTTATGTTTGGTTCTTTGTTTCGATCATTCGGATCTCTTCAGCTAAGCGTGTGCAAACCTAGCCTCTTCAGGCTGAGCACTAGCTTAGGACAGAGTTGAGTTTACAAGTTTGATGAAAGTCGTTTGACTAAAAGTCTTTGACTATACTCTTGCCTTTATTTAAAGAGCTCTGGACCGCGGGTTCCAAAACCCCTTCCCTGCCAAGAGGTGGCAACGTTGCAAGGTGCTTACCTTGGGGTCTCAACTCACAACCCTTCGCGGTCAAAACCCATCATCCCTCTTCCTTCTTCCTATTCTATCAACATACAATTAAATTATTTATCGTTCGGTGAACATTTTTTGTAATTTAAATTCGTAACGTACTAATTATTCTGATGAAAATGAGTCCAAATTTCCTGTAATTCGGCGAAGAGGGCGTAATTCGTTTGGGTGGATTGGCCGGGAGAGGGCTGCTGAGTTTTAATCGTACCTGCCTCGAGTTTATACTCGATATGTTCAATTTTTCTCGCTGATCACGATTTTGGTGATGGGATGATCGAAATAATTTGTGAATCAAGTGTGCATTTGCAGAAGAGGGTAAACTGTTGGGGGGTTGGGGGGGTTCACGGGCGGAGGGGTCGCGCAGGTATACCTCGACCTTCCGCTGGGGCTCGGATTCTTGCAGCGATGCCGAACCTTCGGGGCCTTCAAAAATCCCAGAGCTCTTTAAATAAAGGCAAGAGTATAAACGTCGTATTGACAAAGTATCGTTTGACCGAACGTCGTATGACAACAGTCTTTTGACAAAAGATAACCTCGTTCGTGGCCTTCCCTTCACTTCTCCTTTTGGCACTCACTCTTTTTTTATTTAACTAAATTTAGGAGTTTACTATGTCTACCTTAAATGATACTGTTTACAAATATTTACACGACAACGGTGAACCATTTTCACCATCCCTGAGGGGATGTCCCTACTGAGTAGAAGCAACTTATCCCTGTGTAACTTTGGGCTACAGCGTGAGAACTGCCATGAGCGAGAAAAGCTGCACTGTCATTAGGAGACAAGAACTTTCCGAAAACAGCTTCACCACTTTCCCTACCAGGAGCTAGTGCTTTCCTTGAAGAAGAAAAACAGCTGTACTGGTTCTGAGGAGACAAGTACTTCCTGTTAGACAGGAAAACAGCTACACCCAGTAAGCAAAGGTTATTTAAGGTTTTTGAAATTGAAAGCAGAAAGCAGGTAGAGATAGAGATATTTTATAATCAGCCATTCGCCATGGTGTTTCTGACTACTTACCTCGAACTGATCAGAACATGATCGTGAATTGTTTATAACTTGATTAAATAGTTGTTATGTCTCGAACATTCACAGTGTTCACAATTTAGTTTCTTTGGATAAACTTTTTTACTGACTACATTGGCTCTTCTTTAAAACTTACTTAGGTTAGAGAATGGAAGGAATAATCAAGAAAGGAGTTTATCGACTGGCATGCTGAACCGTTGATGAACCGTTAGGATGACCACCTGAAACTAAAAATTACTGTTAAAGACGAGGAAAATAGTCAAGAGAAGAGTGGGAATTGATTGATTTAAGTTGTTTTACTAGAATGGATGCAGTAGCCCTCGAGCTCGGGTATCTATGGAGTCAGGTGGAAGACAGGTGTCTCCAGTCTCGATCCTTCTTCAGTTAACATTTGGTCAGCTCGAGCTACTTTTATATCCGGTTTCCTAGGGCCTCTACCAACTTTTAAGGGAACTGAAGGAAACAATATTTACTCACGAGAATATCAAGGAAAATCGCACTTTTAAGTAGGTCACTTGCCAACAAATCCCGAGAGGGACCACCATGGGCCTACAGTTCCCATCACAGTTCCCCCCTCTCCACCCATGTTCTACTTTCCTTTCCTTTCACATCAGCAGCTGGGTGACGTCCCTTTCCGAGACTCCCGAAGAGTGACAGTGTTGTCCTTCCACAACACTACAACCTTCCTTAGCTTTATTCGTGAAAAGTAAATCTTTTAGGAGGAAGTCATGACAATAGTTGGCTGTTTTGGGGGGGGGGGGGGGGGGGGGTAAGTACAAAAAATGGAATTTTACAGGAGAGCATTTTAAAGTTTCAAATGTTATTCCTAATTCAGGAATCCACAATAATTGATACTTAACTCAGCCATTTTTTCTCGAAAGTATCCTAAAACCAAAATGATAGCTCGAACTGCTCCTCAAATTACATCTTAATGGTAAATTCGATGGTTTTTAAAAATTTGTCGAGTTACCTGGTTACGTGAATTTCCATACTTATTTGGGTTTTTTTTTCGGCAGGCAGGTGAGAAAATCTTTAAGATCCATAGGTGGAGTTGGATCTCGTAAGATACCTGGAAGGGTCCGCGTCCTCCAGATTATGTGGGATTCAAACCCACTAAAAAAAAAAAAAAAAAACACCTCCTTTTTCCCCCCCGTGTTGGAGCTCAGCCGGGAACCATTTAGCACATTACTTCGGGCATACTTATTTGGTTACGAACAACCAAATTTTCAGACTTACCTTCTCACCCACCATAAGAAAACCTACTTGCCTGGTTAAGCACGATTTAGTGCACTGGGAAAAAGTAGGTAAACTCAGTTACTGGTCTGTTCTCGAAACAGAGTTAACCGAATAATCACTAACGCCCCAGCCAATAGGAAGCATGATAGACTTACGCTGATACTTGCAAACGAAAGCTGACACAAAATAACGTCTACAGTGAAGATTCTCGATTTTCACCAATACCTCCTGTTATGTCGGCGTGTCGTCGTGTGAAGGCGATGGTCTTCACGTCGGCTTGTCGATTTATATTGGTCCCTACTCAACGAAGGTGAAGGATGGGACAGCACTTTCTGCCCAGCGCGGGTTACTCCGACCGCGTGCAGGAGTGCTTAAGGATTTCAGCTCAGCTGCGATCCTCGGCGCGTGTCCTTTATTGGTGAACTAACATATTCGAGTATATGAGTCATTACACCCCCCCGTCAGCCAGTTTTGGTTACATGAAGCGGCTCCTGCACAGATTCAGGCTGGAGAGTGGGATCGCCATTATTGTTTAGTCTGGTTTTACCTTTGAGTTAGTTGAAGTTTACCAGTTATTGCTTCCGAGTCTACCAAGGTAGCGGAAGCATTGTTTTAACTTTTCAAGGTTGAAAAAAAGAAGTTCTCCAAAATCAAAATTTCCACTTGCATTTTACGTTTTAGACCTTCCTGAACAATTTTGGTTCCGTGTGTGTCATGAAATCCTTGCCACAGCCATAACTTCTACAATTCTCACCCGATTTTGATGAAATTTTCAAGGATTGTGCGGGCTGGCGTGTAGATGGTCCCCTATGAAAATCATGACCCCCAAATTGAAAGTATTTTGTGCGGATGCGCAAACATGAGTTTCCTTGTAACAGCCATAACTTCTACATTTTCTACCCGAATTCGATGATATTTTCAGAGATTGTGGAGGTTGACTTGTAGATGGTCCCCTATGAGGGCAGTGAAAGGTACTTGATGTTTTGAGATTAACTACTATGCATCGGATCTTCTATACAATCGAGTTATGGATACGAGGAAGGTATGTGCCACACACACTTGGCGGAGGTTTTTTTTTATGGTTGCTACACCGCTGTCTCTGTGATACACCTTCCAGTGCAAGGTAAGTCTGAGACATTGCAGTGGCGACGAGAATAGGATTGGTTGTTTTTTATCAATCCGAATTTCGGAAGTGCATTTTCAGCAGGTCACTTCTGTCCCAGCTGTTAATGTTGAGAGTTGAAGTTGACTTCCCTGATCTTTCGAGGTGCACAGTTAGCTTCCTAAATATACTCCTGCTCAAAATTAGAGCACTACCATCTATTTCTTCATTTATCCCCTTCTTCTTTCCCTTGCCAAGTTTTTATCCATTTGCACACATTGTTAGCAAACACAGAAGGAAAAAGGTAACCAAAAAAGGCACAAATTCTGGAAGAAAATTTGTTTTTAATGAATTAAAGAAAACATTTACTTCTTGTGGTAAAACGATAAAAATTGAAAATGTGAAAAAAAAGGTTGGAATTATGCTTTTCAATACTTGGTAATACCAAGGTATTACCTCATCTAGCTCGGATGAGGGCTTCAAGCTTTCAACCCATGCCTCTAATCAAGTTTTGGGTATCCTCCTGGGGGATATTGTCCCACTCCTCTTTCGCTGCTGTTTCAGCTGCTGGAGATTGTCTAATGGTGGATCTCTGGCTCGAATTCTTCTTTTAAGCACGTCCCAAACATGCTCTATCGGATTCATGTCTAGGCTCCTTGGTGACTAGTCCAAGATACAAAATTTATAAGGGAAGATGGAAAGAGACAAACGAAAAAATGGATGGTAGTGCTCTAATTTTGAGCAGGAGTGTATTTGCTCAGGTTCGAATGACGACACCATCCTGCTTTCGCTATCTTCCACAAGGCTATCTTCCCTATGCTTTTCATCTCTTAGTTGAAGGTGAATTGAAGTCCTTGGAAAGTCAAGGTGTTTTGATCAGTTTGAGCGAATATTACTTTCCCCTAAAGGTGAAACCACCCTGTTCAACTACTCAATGCAGTAGCCTAATTTAAGATTTCTTTATTCTCGGAATCGGAATAAATACGGGGGGGGAAGCTATTATTGGATTCGGAAGATAACTGTTCAGGATTGGAGGTTCGTTCGAGAGCGGAAAAGTGGGGGGGGCATCGCCCCCTTGTGATGTCACGGCCCAACCTCCTAAGACCCGACCTAAACAACCTCTTGTTATCTGTCGAACAATGCGAAGGATGGAGGTACACCGGCAGCTCTATGCCACTTTAGAAAGGTATATTTTTTTCCATTCGTTTATCGTAATTGAAAATAATAATAATCTAGATCTATGAGAAAGGGAGAATTACCTGCAAGTGACTTGGATAGAATTGTCCTACCGAGATGCCAGGAAAAATATTGAATTTTATAGTATTTTGGACAAAATTACGGGAAAACCTGGTGATTGCAGATAGATTTAGATATAAAAAGATTTATTCGCTGAAATATGTTGACAAAACAAATCAAATCTTATTACTGAACTGGCTTTTAGCTACTAAGTTGGCACCTTTTTACTCTTTTAAATTTTACCTAATAATTCTACAAATTACGTAACAACTCTTTGTTGTACCTCCTTAAATAAATATTTTTTAAATAAACTTATTTATTGAAGCAAATTATATCTTTGTAGGAACGAAATTTAAAAATTATCATTTTGCTTATACCTACATCCTACAGCTCACCAATAGGGTCCGTAATTTTTTTAAAAGTCTGCCGAGTGGGTGTGGTACATAGCATCCTCGTTTCCATTTATGGAAAAACTATGCATCGGTTTATAACCGATTGTATAGATGATCCGATGCATAGTAGTTAATCTCAATACATCAATCTCCAAGTACCTTCCACTACCCTATTAGGGAACCATCTACACGCCAATCCGCGTAATCCTTGAAAATTTTGTCGAAATCAGATGAGAAATGTAGAAGTTATGGCTGTTACAAGGAATTCACGTTTGCGCATGCGCAGCAGCTACTATCAGTCCGGGGGTGAAGATTTCCATAGGGGACCAAACACTACACAAGGAAGACACAAGATTTTGTCACACACAGACATACACCTATGGTTTTTTTCGCGGATTTGGATTCAGAATGGTCTTAAACTGATTACTTACTGGTTAATTTTTTAGTGGTTATTTTTTACTTGATGGTTATTTTTTTCTGTTGAGTGTTATCCAACTTTACCCCAGTTCAATTGCTCAAGGACGCTTAAGTCTTACTGTGGGACGTCCTAAAAAATTAATAATGATTTTGACATTTTCATGTCTTTGCTTTGGCACATAAACTGAAAAATCGTCACGAAAACTAAGCAAGTCTTGCTCACGCGACCAATAAATAAATAAAAAACGTCTGCCAAGTGGGTGTGGCACATAGCTTCCTCGTATCCATAACCCGATTATATAATAGTTATATAATTGTATAATAAGTATAGATGATCTGATGCATATTAGTTAATCTCAAAACACCAATCTCTGAATACCTTTCACTACCCTCATAGGGGACCATCTACAACCTATTCCACGTAATCCCTAAAAATGTCATCGAAATCGGGTAGAAAATGTGGAAGTTAGGGCTGTTACAAGGAATTCACGTTTGCGCATGCGCAGTAGCTACTATCAGTCCGAAGGTGGTTATTTTCATAGGGGACTATCTATATACTAATCTGTAACATCCCTGAAAATTTCATCGAAATCGGATGGAAAATGTAGAAGTTATGGCCGTTACAAGGAATTCACGTTTGCGCATGCGCAGCGGCTACCTTCAGTCCAGGGGTGATGATCTTCACTGGGGACCATCTACAACCTAATCTGCATAATCCCTGAAAATTTCATCGAAATCGGGTAGAAAATGTGGAAGTTATGGCCGTTACAAGGAAATTCACTTTTGCGCATGCGCAATGGCTACTATCAATCCGAAGGTGATGATTTTTATAGGGGACTATCTATATACTAATCTGTAATATCCCTGAAAATTTCATTGAAATCGGATGGAAAATGTAGAAGTTATGGCCGTTACAAGGAAATTCACTTTTGCGCATGCGCAATGGCTACTATCAATCCGAAGGTGATGATTTTCATAGGGGACTATCTATATACTAATCTGTAATATCCCTGAAAATTTCATTGAAATCGGATGGAAAATGTAGAAGTTATGGCCGTTACAAGGAATTCACGTTTGCGCATGCGCAGCGGCTACCTTCAGTCCAGGGGGTGATGATCTTCACTGGGGACCATCTACAACCTAATCTGCATAATCCCTGAAAATTTCATCGAAATCGGGTAGAAAATGTGGAAGTTATGGCCGTTACAAGGATATTCACTTTTGCGCATGCGCAATGGCTACTATCAATCCGAAGGTGATGATTTTCATAGGGGACTATCTATATACTAATCTGTAATATCCCTGAAAATTTCATTGAAATCGGATGGAAAATGTAGAAGTTATGGCCGTTACAAGGAATTCACGTTTGCGCATGCGCAGCGGCTACCTTCAGTCCAGGGGTGATGATCTTCACTGGGGACCATCTACAACCTAATCTGCATAATCCCTGAAAATTTCATCGAAATCGGGTAGAAAATGTGGAAGTTATGGCCGTTACAAGGATATTCACTTTTGCGCATGCGCAATGGCTACTATCAATCCGAAGGTGATGATTTTCATAGGGGACTATCTATATACTAATCTGTAATATCCCTGAAAATTTCATTGAAATCGGATGGAAAATGTAGAAGTTATGGCCGTTACAAGGAAATTCACTTTTGCGCATGCGCAATGGCTACTATCAATCCGAAGGTGATGATTTTCATAGGGGACTATCTATATACTAATCTGTAATATCCCTGAAAATTTCATTGAAATCGGATGGAAAATGTAGAAGTTATGGCCGTTACAAGGAATTCACGTTTGCGCATGCGCAGCGGCTACCTTCAGTCCAGGGGTGATGATCTTCATTGGGGACCATCTACAACCTAGTCTGCATAATCCCTGGAAATTTCATCGAAATCGGGTAGAAAATGTGGAAGTTATGGCCGTTACAAGGAAATTCACTTTTGCGCATGCGCAATGGCTACTATCAATCCGAAGGTGATGATTTTTATAGGGGACTATCTATATACTAATCTGTAATATCCCTGAAAATTTCATTGAAATCGGATGGAAAATGTAGAAGTTATGGCCGTTACAAGGAAATTCACTTTTGCGCATGCGCAATGGCTACTATCAATCCGAAGGTGATGATTTTCATAGGGGACTATCTATATACTAATCTGTAATATCCCTGAAAATTTCATTGAAATCGGATGGAAAATGTAGAAGTAATGGCCGTTACAAGGAATTCACGTTTGCGCATGCGCAGTCGCTTCTATCAGTCCGGGGATGATGATTTTCATAGGGGACCGTCTACACACCAACCCGCACAATCCCTGAAAATTTCATAGAAATCGGACAATGACTTCGTATAGTTATGCGCGTCACAAGGAATTCATGACAGACACACTGACAGACACGGAACCAAAATTGTTCAGAAAGGTCTAAAACGCGAGTGAAAATTTTGATTTTGGAGAACTTTTTTTTTCGTCCTTGAAAAGTGAAAACAAAGCTTCCGCTACCTTGGTAGACTCGGAAGCAAAGCACTCGCGGTAAGAGTTTGTTACTCGTCAACAAACAATTCTCTTCAAGTCCAAGAATTGTACTTTTACGTCTGCAATACCACGTTGATGACCATAAAATTGAATAAAAACGTTGTTGAAGGGATTATTGAGAAAGCATAATATTATTATTATAGGTAGGTAGACGGGTGAAGGGGGAGGGAAAAAAAAAAGTAAAGACAAAATATCCCAATGTGTTGCAGACTGGGATATGCAACATAACTGGTATGCAAGCGTTTTGGCATTCAAACTTCATTTATTATCACTTCCTTATCACTACTTCTTGCTTTGTTTCGCCACTAATAATCGATTATTGAGTTTCAAACAAATCACCAATATATCGATTTAAAAAATCGACATCATGAAATTGATTCAGGAAACTTATCGATATTTTCGTGGCGCATCTCTTACCAGTATCGCGATTCGATTTTTATGAAACCTACTGTGGTGTGGATTGGGCTCAAGACGATCTCAAGTCACATGAATACATGGACCAAGTATCCCATACTGTCCCATACATGAACATGAACTTCGCAAAACTGAATGAGGCGATTTCACTAACTGAAGAAATCAATCGAAAAAACTATCGATTATTCGACCCATCGATATTTCCGGTTCTCCTCCCCCCATCCTTGTTTGTAGGGGTTTGTTCGGTGAGGCAGTCCCGGGCAGTCCAGGGCTGACCACGCCCACTTTTGGCCGTTCGGAGAGGACCAGTGTAGTCCCGGACGAGATATTTGCCGTTCGGAGAGGCAGTCCAGGGTAGTCCAGGGTCGTCCGAACTTACTCCAGATTTCAGCGAGAGTAAACAGTCCGGCGCATGCGCATTGCACTTTTTTCTCCTGCTCCTCACCTCTCGGGTTCCTCCGCTCCTCCTCTCCGCTCCTCCTCTCCGCTCCTCATCTTTCGAGAATTCAGAAGTTTTTTGATAATCCAATTATGATGTCGGCTGATTCTTCTGATTGCGAAAGTGACGTGATGAGTGTGGTTTATTTTTTTGGACGATGATGTCGAAGACATTTTCATTATCGAATTGATTTATCGGAGATTGAGGCTGAAGAACCAAAGCTACATTCAACAAGTTGTGTTGGAATTTGATGATCAACACTTCGTAGAGTAGCTGGTACGAACACTCCCTCGATTTTTCTGCTCAAGCAGGTTTGTCATCTTTCAGTTTTCCTACTGTCGATACATACTTACATCAAACTATAAAAATATTCATTCTGTTCTTCATTATTTCATAATATTGTCCACTTATAGGTCCATACGGAAAGCTGAGTGCCCAACATCGGAGTTCTGATATTTTTGTGGCCTACCTACCTACTGTGGGCACCAAACTGCGTCGTTCTGGAATGTTGCTGACCGCTTCGACCTAAATATCTCTTAGCACATGTGGAATAAGAAAAGTGGAATTGAAAACTAGTATTGTAAAGTAACAGTAATTATATTAACCTCTATTCATAAAACAATTAAAGACCCGGAACTTTGAAATTGAGTATGAGTAGCTTGGGAATACGATTTTGGTAAAGAAGCATAAATCTGTATATACGTTCAATTTATTTTCGTAATTTCGTTACCATTGTTCTGTCCTATTGAAATTATACCCAGCGTCAGTCGAAAGCGTTTTACTTTAATTTTTCTTTAAATACAAGCGTCTTGTCGAAAATGGCCTTCCCTTTTGTATGACTCTACCTATACCTATCTCTTAAGAAAGCTTCACTTGGTAAAAAGGGTGGTTTAAGACACCTCTTCGAAGAATTGGTAGCAGTGGAATCATCTCATCAATTCACAGTAAGTAATTTTGTACTACTTGTGTAAAAATTCGTTAATTCGTAACCCATAACTTCAGCTCGTAACTTAACTTCAATTTAAAGTAGTTTTACGAAGCTCCAGTCGCAGTTTCCATTTGGGGGAATAGGAAACTTTAGAATAGGCAAATTTGGAAATAGGCAGCTAACCTCATTTAGAAGCATTTATTATTCCTATACAAAAAGGAGTAAAATCAAGTATTAATCAATACGTCTATAAATTAATAAGTAAATCTTAAATAAAATCGCAATAAATTTCACATCTCTCTGGCATGATATTTTATACGTATGAAATATCCATGCTTCCAGTGCTGTCCCCGTGTGCGTTCGGACACACCGAATCTCGGACAGTCCAGGGCGACTCTGTGACGTCACGAGTCCTGGACTGCTCCAGTCCTGGACCGTCCAGGACTGCCTGACCGAACGAACCCTAGTT